>SNQJ01S0128934.1:0-20538 GCA_010110895.2 Picea sitchensis | reverse complement strand
TTAACCCAAGGCACTAGTCTAAGAACAAAACGTTGAGGTTTTTTGTGCTTAAACACTCTTTCAAACTCTTTAAATTTGAAACCCTAACTAACCCTAGCGTCTAGACTAACCCTGATTAATGATGACGTCTTGCCTTTCTTGAAATTGTGTTTGGACTAAAAGTTGCAGCTGACTCATCCCTTAATAGCCATAGAGGTTTTAAGCAATTTCATTGGTTGATTTGGCCAAACGTCCACCTCTTTGACTAGCTAACCTAACCCTAACTAGCAACAATATAGGTGACGTCACACTTATTTTGATATTTGGTTTGGCTTAAAACGTTGTGATATTGTCACCCTGTTTGATAGACTTTGAGTTATTGATCGTATTTATAAGCTTAATTGACAAAATGTTCTTCTCATTGTCTTCAATTTTGACCTAATACTAAGGCTGACGTCACCCTAAATCTGCAATAGTGATGCAGCAACAATATTGGTGTATGAGCATATTTATTGCATTGTGATAATACTAGGATTTGATTTTATACATGGAATGCCAGTACCTCTTGTGTATTTATTGAAGAAGTGACATAAGACATAAGCTTTTACTGCAATCATTGACTTCGTCAATAATTACTTTCATTAATGCTCATATGTATTAAAGATAGTCATTGATATTGTGAAGTACTAACCACTGCAGTACATTCTTTTAGTTTTATTTGCCTTGTCTTGCAAACAGGTGCCATCCAGTGGAATATCTCCTTCTTTTTTACTGTCTCTTGGGCAGTAATCTGTGAAAGGAAACCATCATCTTGATCCTTTAGACATTTAGACCTTTCAGAACCCCAGATTACTAGGGACGTCTCCCTTGGGATTAGCCACCCTAAATAGAAAGAGCTCCCCATCGAGGTGACAGTGGGTGGGGAAGCTCCTGTTACGCCAGTTTGAGCCTTGAATCCAGCTATCTAAACCTTTCCTACAAACTGTGCGATAACACATCCCATAGCTTAGGATGCTTGTTGCAGTATCCTCAAAGTAGATGTACCATTGTTTTATTTACCACCTCTGTGTATCCATCTGTCTGCAGATGAAAAGGTGTGCTCTTTTTCAACTTAGTGTCCATGAGATCCCATAAATCAAACCAAAACTTTCCCAAAAAGTGACAGTCTCGATTTGATATAATAGACGTAGGAAGCCCATAATGAACCCAACCATTAGCAAAGAACATTTGTGGTTTATGTTCAGTCGTGACCTGTTTATTGCATGGCATCAAAATACACATCTTGTTGAATCTGTCCACAACAACATATAGATAATCATGACCTGTCTTGGGCATCGAAAAACCTCCTACAAAATCCATGGAGATACTTTCCCATGGTTGAGAAGGTACTGTAAGTTGTGTATATAACCCCAACGTTTTGTTGCTAGGCTTACTTGTGGCACACATAACACACCCTTTGATATACTTGGAAACAATTTCATTCATTCAAGGCCAATAACAATATCTCAATAATTGTGCTATTGTCTTACCAACCCCGAAATGACAAAAAATGAGACGTATGAGCTTCTCTTATTATATCTACTCTTTCATCTTTGGGTATACAAAGTTTTCCAAGATGATATAACAAATTGTCATGCATATAATAATCTGACTGTTGATTTCCACGAGTTAATGCATCATATACATCTTTAAAATCATCATCCTTAGCGTATTGTTATGCATAACTTTCATGAGTTAGAGGATTGTACCTTAGTATCGTCGATGCATTAATCATTGGTCTTGATAACATATCTACAACCTTATTATGAATACCTTTCTTGTACTTGATTACCAGATGAACCTACTATAAGAAACCTATCCACTTGAAATGTTGTGATTGTTGTAGCTTGGTCTATGATTGCAAATGTTGTAATGGTTGATGATCTGTATGAATAATTGTCTCCTTTCCCATTAAGTGATGCTTCCATTTCTTCACACTTTGTACCAACACATACAATCCTTTATCATATGTTGGATAGTTAATCACAACTTGAGTGAAAGACTCAGAATGATAACATATAGGTTTACCTTGTTGCATCAAGACTGCTCCCATGGAATATCTGCTTGCATCTATTTGAATATCAAATGGCTGTTGTAGATCTGGCATAGCCAAAATTGGTGAGGTGCTTATCTTTTCCTTCAATGTCTCGAAGGATTTTTGTTGCTTGCCTCCCCATTGAAAGACTTGTTTAACACTTGTTAATGCATGTAGAAGAGTTTGTATGTATGAGAAATTGGCAATGAATTTCCTCCAGTATTGTATTTCTCCTAATAAGCTCCTGACTTTTGTGACAGGAGTTGTCTTCGGCCATTTCACAATGACTTCTACTTTTGTAGGTTCTATTTTTAGTTGACCATTCCCTACAATGTAACCCAAATATACCAAATAAGTTTTGCCAAATTTGCACTTAGATAACTTTATATACAATTTCTCCTTATTCAAGAGTTCAAAGACTGTGTTGACATGTTTTATATGATCTTCCCATATTCGACTAAATATCAATATATCATCTAAATACACAATAACATAATCATCTATGTAGGGTCTAAACACATCATTCATTACCCTCATAAATGTTGTTGGTGCATTGCATAACCCAAATGGCATAACTAACCATTCGAACAATCCTTGGTTGGTCTTGAAAACAATTTTCCATATGTCGCCTTCTACAATTCTGATTTGATGGTAACCACTTCTCAAATCCAACTTAATGAAATAAACAATATTCTTTAACTGGTCTAATAAGTCATCAATTATGGGATGAGGATAACAGTTCTTCATCATAATCTTGTTCAATGCTCGGAAGTCAATACACATCCTCCACATGCCATCTTTATTTGTGACTAATACAATAGGAGAACCACATGGAGAGGAGCTTGGCCCGATGATTCCTTTATTGAGAAACTCCTGAACTTGCTTCATAATTTATGCATCCTCAATCATTGATGACCTATACATTCCAATATTAGGAAGAGGAGCATCCTGCTGCAAATATATTTCATGTTCAACCTCCCTCCTAGGAGGAAACCCTATAGGTTCCTAAAACAACTCACCATAGTTAGATATGATGTTGATCAACTCATGTTTATGATCTAGATCACAGCCTGATAAAGCATCTATTATATCTTCTTCTTTTTGTTTCACTATCATGTGAACAAAAGATTTACTTACGCTCACAAGTCTCTTCATTTTCCCCATGCTCACTAAAGAAACATTAATTTTGATACGATGAGCTCTAAAAATATACTCAACCTCGTTCTTGAAAAGATGATATTTATACTCGTCGCGATATAATGCAACCTTCCTATCAAATAGATATGGATTACTCAAGACAATGCCACAAATGTCAAGAGGCACAACATCTAACTCAACCTCGTCAAAGAACTTAGTTGTAATTGCAAATCCGACCTTACATTGTTTCGTTACCTGCAACTTAGCATCTTCACACACCCATCCTAATGGACAAGGCTTTTTATGAGGTGTCGTCTTCAAACCCAACTTCTTAACAATTGCTTCAGATATTAAGTTAACTTGAGATCCATTGTCAAATAAAGTATCCACCTTTGTATGCTTGACTATAACTCTGACATAAAAAAACTTGCTTCTCTTCTTTTGATCAATATCACTTTCCAATTTAGTAGATTGAACTGAAGAATTATAGTTGATAGTTGATATGTCTTTGCTTCCCATTTCCATGATCTTAGATTCACCCCTGGAATCTGACCCTAAATCCTAATGAGTTGATGCAACAATCTTCTGCTTCCCTTTATCCTTAAACTTCTTCGGTCATAATTTTGGATGCAACTTCCAACATTATGGTTCCTCATGTCCCTTTTTCTTACAATGGGAACATGTAGGTCTTCCCTCAACTTGCTTCACTGTAGCTGATTTCTCACTCTTCCATTTACCTTTCGGTTTCTTTTCAAACTTGAATTGATTTTTATCTTTGCTCGCATGGTTACCCTTACTAGCCTCTATATGCATAGCTTGTACAGACTCCTTATCAATGTTAATAGGGTTAAACATTAAAATAGTATGATGAAGATATGAGTGCATGCCACCAATATAATTTAGAATATTTTCATGGGTATACAATGAAATCCTTAATGATAATGCCTTCTTTTTGAATTCTTATTTATATTCCTGAATATCTAGCCTTTACCCTGCCTTAGATGTTTACATTCTATTATTGTTGTTTGTGTATAAGCCAATGGATATAATTTTTTTCTTATAGCCCTAGTAAACTTATCAAGAAGATGTTACTTAACCCTTTTGAACAAGATCAACTTGCATCTTACTCTCCCACCATATTAAGGCTATGCCACTTAGTCGAAGAGTAGCTAACTGTATCCTTGCATCTTCATCCATGATCTTTTGAACCCTGCAATATACCTTTATTTGATTGATCCATTTGTCCAATTTCTCGGCATTCAATTCTCCATCATAGGTCGACAATTCAAACTTGACATCCAACTTTAATAAAGGCAGATTATGTTAGAGGACTTCTTTTGATGAGAAGAATGTCCACTTGCTTCAGAAGAAGATGATGATGAGGATGGTGAAGGGGGATCTAAAGATCCACCACCTTCGCCTCCCCCTTCTCCTTTTACCGAAGATTCTCCACTTACGGGATTTTGAAGTCTTTGTTGCAAATAATATATTATCTCTCTCATCGAGCGAAGTGTATCCATCATTTCTTCTAAACTCATGGGAGGATCTTTTCCTTCCTTTCCTTCGGAAGCCATCGTATGCTTACGAAGTCTTCTTTCAATTTCAGACTTACAACTCGCAAGATCTCCTTTACCAAGTTTGAGTTTGGCTCTTGTAAGCATTCACTTGCAAACACTTGTCAAACCTGCTCTTATACCAACTTGATCTGAAAAATCCTTAGATGTTGTTGATGGCCAGAATTGACCATGATCAACATTGGGAAGATCACCCGATCAGGGTCCCAAGTTAAACCCTTATCCATTTGGGATAGTGATTCTGACTGGGTTTTAACGGGTCCAATTACCCTTACCTAAAATTAACCTAATCTAAACTAATCTATATTTACAACGATATATACATGGACTTATGTCTGCTAATGTGTTTTATTACTTGCTTTTATCGACAAACAAAAGGAAAAGAATCACTCTCTCGCAACATGCTTACAAGAAAGCAATCTTCAAGCTAACATAAAAGCTCAGCCAAGCCACACTGGGTTTGCTCCTACATAAGGTGACTTAAAGAAGTGAAATAAAATTATCCTAAATGCAAATGAAAATCTAATCTATAATACAAATGATAGAAAGGAAATCTAAACTATCATATCTTGACTAGGAAAAGGATAAGCTCCACTCCTAATCAAGAGCAAAGTAATAAAAAGGGAAAAGGAATGAGATTGAATCTAAGGTTAAGATATGTTTTCAAATCTTAGAACTAATTCAAATGACTTGCACACTGTTTAACCAAATATACAATAGAATGATATCAATAAATAGTTATTAAAACATCCATATCATATACTTAAATTCGAATGGATTTGATATTAGATTTGTCATCACATTAAATAAATAGTTATTATATCATAATAACAATTTATAGAAGACATGATTATGATTTACTAATAAGTAGTTATTAGTAAATCAAAATAAGTATCTTCATATCCATCATCCAATTCTGATTCAAATTCTGTAAACACCTGCAAAGATAGTTTTACAAAATTTCAAATAATATAAAACAACCGAGATTAACAATAGTGTTGATATCAATTATTAATACACCAATTTGAAACATGATTAATCAAAATCAAATTTATATAAAAGAACTGAGAACAAGCCTGTAAATTATACAGTAGTGTATGAAAGTGAAGACTTGCTATTAACTCCAAACATCCTTATTCATGTGCAATCCTTTTAAATTCTAAATCCATTGAAGAAATGGTTTTGCAATAATACATAGTTACTTCTCTAAAAAAATTCAAAACTCTTTAATCTTACAGACAGAAAAGTATACAATAGTGTAATTGAGAGTCTCTCTAGCTGCAAAATTCTCCCTATAGTTTATGGTCTAGGACCCCAATCTACATTTTTTCTTTACTCATTTATAGCACCTTTCAAGTTTGTTTGCCTTCATGATTTTGTGCCTTCAAATACTCTTTCCTGATTCATATTCACTTGATCTCCTCCACCTTTAAAACTGCAATCCAAAATATAAAATATTATTAAAATTAATATAATAACATTAGAAACCAAATCAAACAAAACAAACTAAAATCTAGAATCTATTAATAATAAGATTGTTATAAAAGTAACAAAGTGAAAAGTATATACATTTTAAACTGAAATAATCAATTAAGACACACTAATTATCTTTTTAAAAGAATGGCTACATAATTCAAGATTCTGTAGCTATTCTAAATCAATTACAACTAAAGTAAAAATGATAAATAAAACTATTATAATAGGAAATAATAGTAAATGAAAAGAAGAAAAACTACATGAATATATATAATTCTATTAAAGCAAACAGAAATTCGAACTGAAAATAAAATTGAACGATAATTAAGAAGCTAAAGATTGAACTAAATTATAAACAAAATAAATCTAAGTTTTGAAATTAAAACTTAAACAATTAACGTTTCTTGTACGCAGCCTGGTATTGAACAGAGTAGTTATGCTTTGTTTGTTTGGATACTGTGACCTTTTTATGTGATTTACTATTCTTTACGACTGGCTTTTCATTGAGTGAAATGGTGTCAAATTCTTCATAGGGAGCTGGATATGCAATCTGATAATCCTCTTATGGTCTGGTAATTTCTTACAAGAATTTGAGGAATTGTAAGTTATGAATTAGCTGCGGGTGACTATGAATTGGCCTTCTAGCTGGAACAAATCTTATAGTTGCGGGTGACTTTAACTTCACACTATCTGCAGATGAGGTGTGGGGGGATACAGCCTTACAAGACCAGGCGGTCGCTCAGTTAAGAGCTATCTTCCTCCGCAATAAACTAGTGGATATTCTTTCGGCCGCTGCAGTACCTACCTAGAGGAATGGTAGAGTGGGTTTGGAGAGTATCTCCAAGATATTAGACCGTGTTTTCATTTCTGAAAATCTCTTACAACAATTGGGAAGGTACCGATCCTGGGTAGAATACCCTTTCCTCTCGGACCATGCCCTTGTCTTCTGCAGCTTGAATCCTCCTCTCATCGGTCGTCTTACCCTTTCAAATTCAATTCGGTGTGGCTACAGGATCCATACTTTTCGCTGTTAGTCACTCAAGTTTGGACCGACCAGAACTTCCTCCAAGAATTAGACTTACGAGACGGCTAGCGTGGAAATTGAAACACTTGAAAAAAAAAGTTAAAAGTTGGGCTATTCTACAGAAAATTAGAAACTCACATAGAATTACACAGGTGGAAGAAAGTATACAGACTTTGATCCTGGATCATACATTGGGGACTAGGTCACCTGAACAGGAACTTAACTTCAAGACTTTAGAGGAGGAGAGGAACAAACTCCTACTGGCCGAAGAAGAACTTTGGCGTCAGAAGAGCAGAGCAATCTGGATGAAGTGTGGGGATCAAAATACGAAATTCTTTCACCACTTAGCAAGCTACAGAAGAAACTGCAAGCATATTTGGGAATTAAAGACAGATGAAGATGTAATTATCTCGGGACAAGACAACCTTATTTCAGAGGCCCACCGTTACTTCAAAAACTCTTACAGTGATATGAGACTTAAAATTATATTGACCAAGCGGTCATCATTGGAAATTTTCCTAGACTTGTCAGTGATGTGGAAGCTGATCAACTTTCTAGAGCCTGTACTAAAGAGGAGATCTGGAATGTTCTTAATTCTTTCAAAAGGGACAAAAGCCCTGGACCCGACGGATGGATTGTCGAGTTCTATCTACACTTCTTCGAGCTTGTTGGCAATGACCTGCGGGATTTGGTTGAAGATTCCAAGATCAGAGTCGGGGTTAACCATGCTTTAAACTCAACTTTCTTGGAACTTATTCCAAAATCCAACCATCCGAATTCCCTAGGAGACTACAGGGCTATAGCATTGTGCAACCTTTCCTATAAAATTATTACAAAAATTCTAGCTAATAGGATCAAAACTTTTTTATCTAGAATTTTATCTAGAGAACAGTTGGGTTTCCTTCAAGGGTGACAGATCCCCGACGCCATTGGTACTGCACAGGAAGTTCTACACAACATTAAACTGAAAAAGGTACAGACACTTATATTAAAGTTAGATCTCAAAAAAGCCTTCAATTGTATTAACTGGGACTATTTGAGATTAATTCTCCTACAATATGGTTTTGGTATTCATTTCACAAAGTGGATTATGGGTTGCATCACCAATTCTTTTATAGCGGTCTTGGTTAATGGGGAGGCAACCCCTTTCTTTCAAAATGAAAGAGGTTTGAGGCAGGGTTGCCCACTCTCTCCCTTATTGTTCATTCTAGCAATGGAAGGTCTGAGCATTCTACTAAAAAACAGTGAGCATGAAGGGAGGCTTACCGGTATTAAAGTTTCAAGGCTAGTTAAGATCCTTCACATTTTTTTCGTGGATGATGTTCTTATAATGACTAGAGCTAACTTACAGGAATGGAAGGAGATAGACTCCATTCTAAAAACCTTTTGTCTAGCATCGAGACTCTAGATCAATGTGACAAAATATACCTTTCACTATTCTGGTCTTTCACAGGTGGACTTAGAATCCTTCAAGGACATATTCTCGTACAACTTCATTGAGACCTCTGTTGGCCTGAGATATCTCGATTTTTTCCTCAAACCAGACAATTATAAAGTGGCGGATTGGAGGTGGTTACTCATTAAATTTGAAAAAAAAATTGAGCATTTGTGCAACAGGTGGCTTTCACTCGAAGGGAGATTTGTTTTGATTAAATCCGTCTTGGAAAGCCAGGCATTTTATTGGATGGCACTGGCTACTATTCCAGTAACTATACTAAACAAGATTCGTCAGCTGATCTTCACGTTTCTCTGGTCGAAAGGCAGTGACAAAAATCATCTACATCTCTGCAGTTGGGATTCTATTGCTAAACCAAAACTGGTAGGTGGTTGGGGGTTGAAATATGTCTTCCTCTTTAATAAAGCTCTAGCGACTAACACTCTCTGGTGTGTGCTGACGAAAGACAGGATCTGACACCGGGTTATTATTGGCAAATATCTACCACATAGTTTTGTCTCGAATTGACTTAGACAAACTTGTACCAGCTCACCTAACACATCCCCGATTTGGAAATCGCTTCTGAAATTCTTGCATATTATCCAACATTGGCTTTGTTGGAAACCTGGGTCGGGCCACTCTATCCACATGGGTCGGGATGCCATTTTTGGATTGGGGTCTATAGCTTACGTGTCTCGGGAGCTCCTGACTATATTACACCATCAACACATCTTATATCTCTTCCAGGCCAAGGGATCTACAGTCCAGGGGTCTCTCTTTACACAGTGGAAGGATTGCTCAAACCTTGGCCTTTCGGGGAATCTGGCATTGGAATGGCAGCGATACAGTGGGGCACTACATGGAGCAGGGATACAACTTCTGAACCAGGACAACAAGCTGCTTTGGAATGGAGGAGATAGACCCGGAAATGTTACTGCAAAATTTTTATATGAGGCTATAGCCTCAACCATCTGGAACCATAAGTGTATTGGTTGGAGGAAGAACCTTTGGCACTCGAATATCCCATTAAAATACAAACTTTTCACCTAGTTAGCAGCAACAAACAAAATTCTGACTTGGGACAACTTACAACATCATGGTTGGGAAGGACCAAACATTTTCCATCTATGTCGTTTGGACTTTGAATCTGTAACACATATTTTTATTAATTATACCTTTACACAACAAGTTTGGAGCAGATTCTTAAATGCACTGAAGCTCGGGACTACTTGGACGGGTTCCTCCCTAAGTATTTTCATGGAGGATTGGGCAAAGGAGGTGCCACTGTATCCGCATCTTCCCTCACTGGTCAGTTGGCACATCTGGTTGGAGCGCAACAAGACTATCTTTGAACAACTTCTTCCTTCTACCCATGTTATTTATTACAAGGCTCTGGGTGGAATGGAGGGTAACAAGACAATAAAAGAACCTACTCCGATATTTTTACAACCTACCATACTTCAGGGTAGGACTATTTCCTGGTTTGATGGTGCCTCACAAAAATTTGGACAACAGTGTGGAGTTGGAGGTCTGATCAAGTTTGTTGATCACACCATAATTAAATGGACCTACAACTGTGGAGTTGGCACAAATTCCAAAGCTGAACTTCTTGGCGCTTGGGCAACACTCACCCTGGCTACCAAACTTCACATTCTGGATTTACAAGTTTTGGGAGACTCCAGAATTATTATAGATTGGCTAAACAACAAAGGAAAATTACAAGTCATTGCCCTGGAATGCTGGAAAGACAGATTCTCCGAGCTCATCAAAGGTTTTACTCAGATAAACTTCACTCAAATCTACCAGGAATTAAATTTGGAGGCTGACCTTCTCTCTAAAAGTGCTCTTCAAGAGCAGGAGGGGAAACTGACATACTACCAGTGGAAAGATGGCCAATTGGGGCCAACTCGATATCTATACCTTTTTTAGAGGCTATCAGAGATACAATATCTAGTTAGTTTTGGTATATAATGATCATAATACATCCACTATTTACTTGCCTATCTATTTTGTAAAAGCTCTTAGAGTCGGATAGCAGAGATATTGAAGTCTCAACTCTGAGATGCCTATGTTCACAACCAAATAGACTATCTTGTAATTTTGGACAAACTACCTTGTAATTTCAGAATGATGATATAGCTTCCAACTAGAAAGCATTCATTGTAATTTTGGTAATACTATACATTATAAATATAATGAGCAATTTTTCTTGTGGAAAAAAGTTATGAATTAGGATCATGTTATGATGGTAAAATCGTGGAAAAAAAAAAAAAACTTTTAAAATAATCCTTAAAATGGAACCTTCTTTGCATTATACTCAAGCAAAAAAAAACAATACTTCAAAGTGCATGCCATGACTAAGATAAGCTCTGACCTTTTGAATAGTTTTCATAATAAGTCTTTCATGGAGAACAAAGATTTAATAAGAAGCCAACAATTCACGTGTTGTCTATAGTTCCAAAATGTAATAAAAAGTATAATTATTGAAACTAAGACAAAAGAAAATTATATCATAGCTTAATATTTGAAACCTAATTTTGTAGCTTATGTTCCAAATGAGGTTAAGAAAACAAGAATAAGTAAGTAGAAGCATTGTAAGATAAATTCTTGAGTTCCATCCTCGAACCAACAAAAGCATGTTGTCAACGAAATCAATCAAAGTCTTGTTTTAATTTCATGTATGAGATTTAAAATAGATATAAAGAACCATTTCAAGGCTTAAAAGTTTTAATGTAATAATGTCCAACAACAAAATCGAAATCACAAAATATATTAAAAAAAACTCCTATAAACAACTATTAAAATTATTTCAAAAATAAAATATCTAATAAAATATGAGAAAAATTTTCTTATCGAAACAAAAAAAAGGACCCAAATTTTATTCATTCAAACCAAAATTTGGGGGTTGTTGTATGCCACAATAGATGCTTATTAATTTTTAATGCATAATAACATCTACTTGATCTTCGAAATAAAATGATCGCTACAATAGATGCTTATTAATTTTTAATGCATAATAACATCTACTTGATCTTCGAAATAAAATGATTGCTTAATTGTTTACAATTTACCCGTGAAATACTTATCTAACCATATACACTTTAATGATAAGTAACTTGCAAATAACCGAGCACAAAATGAACAACAATGATAATATCACATACACAAGTTTGATAACAAAGTTCACCCAATTTGGGCTATGTCTCTGGGTTTGCTTTCAATAGAGACCTCTTTATTAATGCTCAAATGTTTGTATTTTACAATGGCCTTTTTCTACGTTGCTCAAACCCAAAAACATAGTGTACCATTGAATTCATTGCGAAAAATCGTGAAAAATGAGTATAAAGTTCTTAAAATTTTGTCAAGGGACCTCTCAGCATGCTTTACGGTGTAGCATCAAAGTCTTTGTACCCTCGGACACGCATTTTGAGACATAACTCTGCATAAATGATGAGTATGTCTGTCTGTACAATTCTCGATCCTCGTGCCCATTACATAGGGTGTGGACCACTTAACTACTGCCTGCAATCCATGGTCGGCCTCAATTATTTGTTAGGTGGGTCCCTAACAAATCCACACTTGTAGCAGAATTGGTTAAGTGTTGGTGCATATATGTGGTGGGTCAGGGGTTCGAGCCTCACCGACCGCCAACTATTCGTTGTTTTTGTTGGTATATGGTTATAAAACCATATATTACATACAACATATGGTTTGAAATCCCCGCCAAACATACGATGGTCACAATTATATGATATACACCATAGAACTATGGGTCGAGGGCTTAAGTCCTCGACCCTTTTGTCGCCACCTACTACAATATGTAAGTTCAAATAAAAATGACACCCACTATGGTTAAGTAACTCTCGTGTGGCGTGTTGGTAGTGGAGAATTTGGTAAGGTTTATGGAGGTCGCGGGTTCGGCTCCCATCGACTCCATAATTTTGGTAAACCATGACCATTAATGGCCAATGGGAGGTCACCACGTGGCGACCTCTCATTGGTCTAACCATGCCACATGTCAATCGACGATTAGTCCACCTGGAGGTATGGATGTTGATTCACTTTCCAACACGTCTCTTGCACAGTCATGCCACGTGTCACCCTTGCAATGGTGATATGTACCCCTTTTGACCATGTTGACTTTCACCTTTGACTTTTACCCTTGATTTTGAATCAAACTTTGACTGGTCATAACTTTTGCATACGAACTCCGTTTGAGGTGATTTTTCCAACGTTGGAAAGCTATTGCCGAGATCTATGCATTTATGGTGTTTTTGAGAGCATTTGGGATGATTTAAATTTGAGCATTTATGAACCATTCTAGACCTCTATGGATGTTCTGAATCCTTCTGGACCTCTGTGAGCATTCCTGGATCCTCCTGGATCAACAAGTCCTTACCAAAGGAAAGTGAAAAATAAATAGAAGAGGAGGATGTTTGGGAACCCATCTCCTGACAAGAGGAGCGATTTGAATCCTTACCCAAATCTACAACATGCATCCCCATCAATTGACTCGAGAAGCCAACCAAAGCATGAGTCGAAATGCCATAAGGACCATACCCCAAAACTTCTTGCCTTGCTATGTAACAAGATTCACTAAGAGTAGACGGAGACATAGAAGAAATTTTGTAAAAACGCATACCTTCATTTTCAACCAAAGGAGAGCATTTGGCCCAAATAGATTCGAGTTCCTTCCATTGAGATGCAAACAAGTCAAAGTCAACCCCGAGGGCAGGTGTTCTCTCACTTTCCTCCACTCTATGCACTTTGCTTATTTTAAAATCAATTGGAACCGCACCAACTATAAACGAGGTATCCTTCCCCCTTATGTTAGCAACCACATCCATAATAAGAGATCTAGAATATTCATGCATTAGATTTGCAGAGTAAGGAATTGCAGAAGACACACCCAAATTTTCCTCCACACAACCCCTGAACTTCTTTTCATTTAAATCTGAGGATGCAGGGTATCCTTTTTGAAAAGATAAGCCACATTCGACCAAAACGTGGCCTATCTTGTGGTAACGAGAGCATCAGAAGGGAATGTTAAGATAATCTATAATCTATGTGAAGGTCCTGTCGCCCCAAATCAAATCCAAGGACTCAAATAAGCCCTTCCTCAGGTCCATAGCTACCAATGCTTGCACCACCGAGCAGTGAAGAATGGTATTATAACTTTGATATGAGGCTATAAATGAGTCCAAAGCTTCCCCAATAGCTTGCAACCCCTCATCCATCCAAAACTCCAATAGCAGATTCAACAATTGTATTCACGTCGGAAGACTGAATAAAACCTCTTCCTTTGCATCAAATAGAGTATGCCAAAACTTAGCATAGTATCCATAGAATGTCTATTACTACATAGAGGAGTAGCTAGGGGTCCCCCTATGGTGATCTGGGTGGATATTGGTGGCCACCCACCTATTCCAACTAGCTCCTCTTGACAGTTTTTGGTTCAACACGTTCTTCTGTACTTATTTGTAATTATGGGTTCTTCACTTTCGAGGATGTTTGATGCCCTACACACCTTCCAAGTGGATATTGGTGGCCACCCACCTAATCCAACTG
Organism: Picea sitchensis; assembly: GCA_010110895.2. Lineage (NCBI taxonomy): Eukaryota > Viridiplantae > Streptophyta > Pinopsida > Pinales > Pinaceae > Picea > Picea sitchensis. The sequence goes on along the minus strand of SNQJ01S0128934.1, from coordinate 6,271 downwards.
GCTTAGTTTGAAAATTTTCATGTCGGTACATCTTTCTGTACTTCCAGGTCCGTTTTGGGGCCCCAAACAGTTTTTTTTGGCTTGCCACAGTCAAACTGTAGATGGAGTCAAAGTTTGATGGCATAATGTGTAGTTCTCAAAAAGGCCTTTCCAACTGGTTATCACGCGCCTAAAACAGAGGTCGTATACAAAAGTTACGACCACAGGAAGTTGAGGGACCAACTTACCCATCGGGGCCCACATAACTTTTGGCATTTCATCTCCCAGGGTTAGGTTTTTGGATGTCTAGGGTTTTGACATTCATGAGTAATGTTAAAAAGGCCTATGTAGCCTTATTGTAATCATTCTGCTCAGACGGATGCGTGTAGCATCCACATCTCTTCTCAGAGATAGCTACCACCATTCGAGCAAGTTGTTTTTAGTTCTGCAGTTTTACAGTTTCACCCTATTTCATTTATTCAATATAAGTTATTGTTCACTGGATATCCGTTGTTGTTCTTTATATCTCTGTGTTTTTGTATTTAGTCTCAGTTTGTTCCGCTCATAAATCCAGATTAGTGGTATCAGAGCAGTCTGCTCTTCATTTATTTTTCTTCGTGCATGTCCCTGAAAAGATCTGGGTACAAGAAGTTGGGACTCAAACCAGTCAAACCTTTGCAAGATCGGTCGCGTCGAGCCCGACAACAACCCATGGGGGATGAAAAGAAAGATGATCGAGCAGGAGATCCTTTTAAAATGTTGCTCGACGAAGCCCTTGTGCAACAAAGGAACACAATGATGGACAACTTTGCACAGATCCTTTAGCGGGTGCCCACGGGAGAAGCATCTTCATCAAACGGCCATGCAAACCCCTTCAAGGTACATGTAAATTTTGACATTCCATTATTTGAATGACTGATAGATGCAGATGCAGTAGATAAATGGTTGAATCTACTCGAAGGGTATTTTTCAGTCCACAATTTTTTCGATAGGGGAAATATTACTTTTGCACTCCTCAAGGTCGTCCTCCATGCTAAGGACTGGTGGGATACTTACTCTAAGAAAAGGGCCATAGAGGAATTTGCAATATTTGCGGTTTCCCCCACATGGGATTCTTCCAGGGATGACATTAAAGAACAATACTACCTTGTTGGAAGCTACGAGGACCAATACACAAGATGGACCACCCTGCGTCAGGAAAGGGACCAAACAGTACCAAATTTCACCAATATTTTTCATACCTTATGCACCAAATTGGATAACAAAGACTCTGAATGACATTTGGTGCTCAAATACTACGGTTGTTTGCATAGATACATTCAAACGAAAATGGACTTTCTGGACATCACATCATTGGGTACGTCTTATAGATATGTTGTCAAGATCGAGCTGAAATTTAAGCAGAAGAGGCGAGAGTTTGGATTTGCAAACTCCTCACAGCTGAAATAGGGCAAAGGCGGTCCTAACCCACATAACAAGGGATAGAGAAAATATGGACACTCTCACGACAACCAGTCCAAGCCGCAACATAAGAAGGGTAATGAGAAGTTGAAGAAGGACACAGAAAAATGGTGTGAATACCATAAAATCCCTTGGCACAATACACAGGAATGTCGCTACAAGCAATCACTCATGGTCAAGCTGAAAGCTTCTGAGTCAGAGGTTGATTCTGACTTTGAATCAAATCCAGAAGGAGGGAAGCGTATTTATGATGTTGAACCCAATGCCAATGTTGCTACCACCAAATTCCATCCAAGCGAACCAGAAGAACTAGAGGAAGGGGAACGCCTCTTTCACTCGCATATGTGGGTAAAGGGGGCTCCGCTTCATTTCATTGTCGGTAGTGGCAGTCAGGAGAACCTGATCTCAGCAGAGGTCGTCAAACGATTGGACCTGTCGACGACACTGCACTCGCAACCATAAACCATCGGTTGGCTTCGCCAAGGAAGAGATCTCCATGTCAGCCAACAATGTCGTTTTCCCTACGACATCAAGCCTTTCAAAGATGAGGTATTGTGTGATATTTCTCCCCTTGAAGTTTGTGATGTTCTTTTAGGACAACCATATTTGTGGAAGCGACATGTTGTGTATGAGTTTAGACCCCACAGTGTTATTATTACTTTGGGTAGACAATTGTACAGGATACCAGAGGTAGCGTCGCCTGTCGCTATTTTTTTAATCTCTATTAAGCAATGTAGTAAGGTCATTTCATAGACTGGGAAGTTCATCTTCTTAATACTCTGTGCTCACAATAAGCAGAAGGTCGCCGCCACATTCGTGGCCTCTACACAGAGCCTCTCTTTGCAGCAGAAGCAAGTGGATGGGACTGTGGAAGAGTACAAAGACATCTTCTCCTCACCCATTGGGGTACCGATGCACCGCCAAGTCAAGCATTCAATTGATCTAACCCCCGGTGCACCTCTGCCTAATTGACCGATATATCGTCGTTTGTTGATGGAAAATGACGAAATCAAGCATTAGATCCAAGAGATGCTTCAAAAGGGGCACATCAGACCTAACTCTTCCCCTTGTGAAAGCTCGATTGTACTTTTGCAGAAGAAAGACGGGACCTGGAATTTCTGCATTGATTACAAAGCATTAAACAAAATCACAGTCAGGAATCGGTACCCAATTCCCAGAATCGATGACCTTCTTGACCAACTCAAGGGGGGAAAGTTCTTCAACAAGATTGACCTAAATTCTGGCTACCACCAGGTTCCAATCGAACCAACTGATGTATGGAAGACAACTTTCAAATCTAAAGAAGGTCTCTTTGAATGGTTGGTCATTCCCTTTGGCTTAGCAAATGCACCGACCACTTTTATGAGGTTGATGGATGATGTATTGAGACCCTTCACCAACTCTTTTGTGGTGGTATATTTGGATGACATCCTCATCTTCAACAAAACTTGGGAGGAGCACATGCAACATATTCATCTGGTTTTGAACACTCTGTAGCAGCACAAGCTATATGCCAACTTGGAAAAATGCTCCTTTTGCACGAACATGGTCCAATACGTGGGCTACATTGTTGATGAGCATGTGGTACATGTTGATCCAGCGGAGATCTAAGTCTTTCATCAATGACCAGCCCCGCCCACACTAACTAAGCTTCAGAGCTTCTTGGAACTGTCCAACTTCTACCGACGGTTCATGTTGGGATTCTCCCATATTGCATGGGCCCTCGACCAAGTGACTAAGGGTGGTGGCAGGGAAAATTTCGCGTGGGGGAATGAACAACAACGAGCATTTGATGTTCTGAAGCATCGCTTGTGCTCAACTCCAGTACTCTCCTTACCTGATCTACAACAACCGTTCGATATTGAGACTGATGCATCTGACTATGTTGTAGGCACAATTCTCACTTAGCACGGTCATCCAGTAGCATACCATAGTGAGACGCTCTCAGATATTGTTCGTAAATACCCCACCTATGACAAGGAAATGTATTCCATTGTAAAAGAATGTCGTCAATGGAAACATTACATTCTGGGAAAGGAGACAATCATCCACATTGATCACAAGCCTCTGCGGTTCATATAGACACAAGGGAAGTTGCAGAATGACCGCCATCATAAGTGGTCCACCTACCTGTAATAGTTCCATATCAACATCAAGTATAATACAAGGAGCACAAATCATGTCGTTGACTGCCTCAGTCGACCTCCCGTGGTTGCACTCACCACCGTGCTCCATTCCCGTAGACATGAGGCATCTGAGTGGCCCCAACTTTATCAGCAAGATCCGAACTTCGCCACCACCTATCAGCTCTTGGGTACATGTGTGAATGTCACCGATTTTCACATTCAGGACGGATTGTTATGTCATCTTGGCCATCTCTGTGTTCCTGCAAGTAAGTGTGCAAAGCTAATATGGGAGGCTCACTACAATTGGATGGCAGGAAATTTTGGCGTGGCGAAAACTGTGGTCGTTCTACATAGACATTTTTATTGGCCAAAACACTGACATGACATTAGCAAGTATATTAGATCTTGCACTACCTGTGCCATTGTCAATTTTTATTGGCCAAAACACTGATATGACATCAGCAAGTATATTAGATCTTGCATTGCCTGTGCCATTGCCAAGCCAACCACTAAGAAACAAGACTTATACACCCCTCTTCCTAGTCTCGAGAGGCCTTGGGAATCCGTCTCGATGGATTACATGCCTGGCCTTTCATCCACCAAGCAAGGCAATGATTGTGTATTTGTGGTAGTTGATCGGTTTTCGAAGATGGCCATCCTCATAACCTGCAAGAAGAGCATCATAGCGACAGATATTGCCAAGCTCTTCTTCGAACAAGTGTGGGTCCATTTTTGGATACTATAGACCATCATCTATGATTGGGACAACAGGTTCCTCAACACATTTTGGTTGAGTCTTTGGTCACTGTTGGACACCAAGCTCACTAAATCCACTGCTTTTCACCCCTAAACCGACGGCCAAACAGAGGTCGTCAATCAGATGATTGTGCACATTCGGCGTATGTACAACTCTAAGCATCCGTGTACTTGGGATGAGAGTCTTCCCTATGTTCAACATAACCACAACAAGGTTCTCCATAGCTCCACCGACCATAGCCCATTTCAGGTGGGGCTGGGATTCCAACCCTTGGGTCCCATTGATGTTGCATTACCTCTTGCCACCACACATGCATAATCTTCCCATGTTCAGTCTAAGGCTGACAGAGCCACCAGATTCATTGAGCGGATTCAACACATCTGCCAATAGGTCTATGAGATTTTGCAGAGATCCAATGCTAAGTACAAGCAACGCCATGATCAACACAAGGTATCGCACCAGTTTTAGGTGGGAGACAAGGTCTGGTTACATTTGTAGAAAGAGTGCCTTACAGGGCCCCATCGGAAGCTCCGCCCACTTCGCTATGGGCCTTACACTATAACCAAGGATATGGGTAGCAATGTTTTTGAGCTTAACACTCCACCCTTCCTTGGCTTGCACCCAGTGTTCAATGTGGACCTTATTCGACCATATTTTCCACCATTATTGGACACCTCAGAGATCACAGAACAACTGACACCAACAAAGCTCAACCATGACTACATGGAAAAACAATCCACTAATTAGATAGTGGACACACAGGTTAAGGGCACTCACCAGCAGAGGATCCAACTTTATCGGTTTGTCAAGGCAGGGCAACTCCTACACTAAGGCAAGTGGCTCACCCGGGGCCAAATTCAACATAAGTTTCCACACCTGATGGGGGAACTCAACGAAATTGAGACCATTGCTTCCTAAAGGGGGAGGACTGATCCAGGTGGATATTGGTGGCCACCCACCTATTTCAATTAGCTCCTCTTGATAGTTTTTAGTTCAACACGTTCTTCTATACTTCTTTGTAATTATGGATTCTACCCTTCCGGGGCTATCTGAAGCCCTACACATCTTCCAGGTGGAGATTGGTGGCCACCCACCTAATCCAACTAGCTTAGTTTGGAAGTTTTCATGTCGATACATCTTTCTATGGTTCCAGGGTCGTTTTGGGGCCCTAAACAATGTTTTTTTTGCTTGCCACAGTCAAACTGTAGACATAGTCAAACTGTAGACATAGTCAGAGTTTGACAACATAATGCGTAGTTCTCGAAAAACCTTTCCAAAGGGCTATCACGAGCCTAAAACGAAGGTTGTATGCAAAAGTTACGACCCCATGAAGTTGAGGGACCAACTTACCCATCAGGGCCCACATAACTTTTGGCATTTCATCTCATAGGGTTAGGTTTTTGGATGTCTAGGGTTTTGACATTCATGAGTAATGTTAAAAAGGTCTCTGGAGCCTCATTGTAATCATTCTTCTCAGACAGATGCACGTAGCAACCGCATCTCTTCTCAGAGATAACTACCACCATTCGAGCAAGTTGTTTTAAGTACTGTAGTTTTATAGTTTCAGCGTATTTCATTTATTCAATAGAAGTTTTTGTTCACTAGATATATGTTGTTGTTCTCTGTATCTCTTTGCTTTTGTATTCAGTCTGTTAGTCAGTGCGTTCCTCTCATAAATTCGGATCATATGGGGCCTTGTTGACGGGGCGTTATGATTCGCTCGTCAACGAGGAGGAGACAACCCAGTCCGAGGTCCTTAGAGAAAAACCCAAGATGTTTGGTATGGTTGTTCGTGACGGGTTTTATGGCTCCATTAGCCAATGAAATGCTAATGTTTATGCCATTATTATAGTTCTTTGCATTTCAATAGATAAGAGCATCATAAGAACACGATCACTGAGAAATGCACATTCACAAGAGACACAACATTTATCCTGGGAAACCCTCT
>SNQJ01S0128930.1:0-26061 GCA_010110895.2 Picea sitchensis | reverse complement strand
ATAGTATAAGTCAAAATGCAGGTGATGAAGGGTAAAATAATAGCAAAAAGTATGGGCAAAAAGGGTACAATATGTGGTCCTAACATTTGCCTATAAATATGAATATTTACAAACATATGACACAAGCATCATTGAACATAAAATCCCTTTGAAAGAGGAGACCGATCCTTTTAGGAAGAAACTCAGACAAATAAATCCCATGTTGTTGCCTATTATGGAAAAAGAAGTAAAGAAGTTGTTGGATGCCAAGATCATCATTCCTTTGAGGTACTCCGAGTGGGTGGATAACTTGGTCCCAATGAGGAAAAATAATGGGAACATTAGACTATGTGTTGATTTCAGGAATTTGAACAGAGCCTCCAAGAAAGATAATTACCTCTTGCCAAATATGGAGCATATTTTGCAAAGAGTGACTGGCTCATCTAGGATGTCTAAGATTTATGGCTTCTCAGGCTACAATCATATCTCTTTCTTACCTAAAGACAGAGAGAAGATAATGTTCACTACTCCTTGGGGCACATTTTTGTATGATAAAATTCCCTTTGGATTAATGAATGCAGAAGCAACCTTTCAATGAGACATGGATATTACCTTATTGGGGAGAAGGACAAATTTGTGGTCATCTACCTAGATGAAATTATAGTGTTCTCAAAATATGATAAGGAGAATTATCATCATTTGAAAAAGGTCTTCCTGAAGTGCAGAAAGTTTGGTTTATCTCTTAATCCTAAGAATTATTTGTTTTCAATGAAGGAAGGCAATTTATTGGGACACATTATATCAACAGAAGGGGTAAGAATTGATCCAAATAGAGTAGAGGCTATCTAGAATTTATCTCTTCCTATATCCAAGAAAGAAGTTCAGTCTTTCTTGGGTAAAATCAATTTTCTGAGAAGATTCATCTCTAACTTTGTTGAATTGGTTAAGTACATCACATTTATGCTTAGGAAAGGAAATGAGGTGAAATGGAATGCTGAAGCTCGGGATTCTTTTGACCAAATCAAACAAGCCTTGATTGAATCACTTGTGTTTATCAGCCCTGATTATTCCAAGGAATTTTTTATATTCTCCTTTGCCTCATATGACACATTGGTTGTTGTCTTGCTTCAGAAAAATACAGAGGGGTTAGAGAAGCCTATTTCCTTTTTTAGTAGACCATTGAGGGATGCAGAGATGAGGTATGATATCATGGAAAAGAAGGCTTATGCTTTGGTTAAAGCCCTCAAATATTTTAGAGTATACATTTTGCATTCCAGTATTGTTTCCTATGTTCCATCAGCCTCTTTGAAATAAATACTTATCCAGCCTGACATAGATTGGAAGAGGAGCAAATGGATTGCCAAAATTATGGACTTTGACATTGAAATGAATCCCACTAAACTGATGAAAGGTTAAGGTTTAGATAGGTTGCTGGCTGAATCAAATTAAAATGAAATAGGGGTTAATTTCATGAACCTAAATTCATAAAATTAGCAAGTTGATTTTGCTAACCAAATCTCTCATATCAGCCCCGACTTGGAATAATGCACTTGGTATAAAGACATCATATATTTTTTGCAAAAGTTGCAGCCTCCTGATGGTTTGTAGAAGAACAAGGTAAGAGCTTTGAATCTTAAGGAAATTAGATTTTGTCTCATTGATCACATATTGTATTGGAAAGATCCTCTTGGGGTTCTCTTAATATGTTTATATCCACATGAGGCCCAAAAGGCCATGAATGATTTTCATGACAGCTTGTGTGGGGACCATCTCTTTTGGAGAACCACAGCCTATAAGATCCTTAGAGTAGGATATTTTTGGCCTATCCTTTTTACTGATGTTTGTGAAAATATTAGAGCTTGTGACAAATGCCAAAGGTTTTTTGGAAAGCATCAACTCAAATATTTTCCTTTGAAGATTGTGGTGGTTTCTGGCCCTTTTCATCATTGGGGACTTGACTTCATTGAGGAAATTCATCCAGCTTCAAGTGGTCAACACAGGTGGATTTTGAGTGCAACTAATTTTTTCAAAAAATGGATAGAAGCTATTCCTACAAGGAATTCATCCCACAAGGTAATCATTAGTTTTCTTGATGATATCATGTCAAGATTTGGTTGTCCAAGAAAGATTGTTACTGATAATGTAGTCTCTTTCAAAGATGAACCATTGATCAAGTTTTGTGAACAATATGGGATTACATTAGTACATTCTACTCCTTATTACCCCCAAGTAAATGGTTTGGCAAAGTCTTCTAACAATAGCCTCATAAATATCATCAAGAAGTTGTTAGAAGACAGCAAGAAAGCATGGGACTCAAAGCTGAAATTTGCCTTATGGGATGATAGAGTTACAACAAAGAGGTGACTTGGTATTTCCCCTTTTCAGATTGTATATGTGATTGAAGCTATATTTCCTACTCAGTTTTCCTTACCTGTGGCAAAGTTCCTCTAGGATTACCAAGGAGAACCTGATGATATGGTCAGGAGGATACAACAGATGGAAGAAGTACAATAGACTAGGGAGCAACTCCTTGACAAAGCACAGGACCATCAACAGAAGACAAAGCAAGCCTTTGACAAGAAGATAAGAAAAAAATATTTCCAGCGAGCATATCTAGTGCTCAAGTGGGATGCACCCAAGAAAGAAAAAGGCAAACATGGTAAATTTGAAGCCTTGTGGATTGGTCCTTTCAAGATTTCTGAGGTGTTTTCAAATAATACTTATAAATTACAAAACTTGGAGGATTCTGAAGTTTTTGGTGGCCCTGTCAATGGGCACTTTCTGAAGAAGTATTTTTCTTAAGCCATGAATGGATTTTTGATGCAAGAGCATCGCACCACCTTAGCAACGCATCAGCATTCCAACACATCAACACACATTTAAGAAGGGGAGAGGCACCAACCCTCTCATTTTTCCCTTGAATTTTAAATTTTAAAATGTAATTAAAGAAAGTAAATGTTGTAAGGATTGGTAGAGTTGAGTTATTGTCTTTATATAGGTAGGATATAAGGTCACCTTTAATGGATGATAGGCTGATAAGATCTAGATCCAATTCAGACTAGATGGCCATTGAATGTAATTCAATGTAATTAATGAGAGTTAGGTAGCTTGGAGGGAAAGGCTCGAGGAGCCCCTCTTTTGTAAAGATATCTTTGTATCGAATTTCATTAGGAAGTTAAGGGAGTAGAGTTAAGAGAGGAAAGAAGAGTCGAGACTATGTTGTTGTCTGAGATTTTGTACACACCTGTAATAGACATTCATGCTAATATAAGGAGCAGTTTTTCCTGCCTATGAGTTTTATGTGTGTTATGTTTTCTATGAATGTTATCTCTGTGTTTAGTTATGTTGTAGATGTATGATAAGGTTCCATCTACAGGGATAGGCAGAATTCTTTGTCTATGAGTTTGTTGGATTATTTCTGGGTTCATTAGGATAAATGCAAGGAGTGCATTACAGAGTATTGGAAACTCTGTGAGCCAACGCAAAGAGTGTGTACTTGGACTTTGCTTCGAGTTCAGAGGAGAACATGTAAGGAGGGAACACCAGAATATTTTACAGACTCAGATAGGAGCCTCAAGGTTACTAAATACCTTGGAGGATAGATTGTGTAAAGGAGGCACAAAGAGACAGGGTTATTGAATACCCTGCAGGAAAGTATGTGCAGGAGTAAGTGTAGCACAGAGTTATTTAGGACTCTATAGAGCTCTGCCAGGAGGGAATCGAGCAGGTGCAAGTGTGCACAGGTGCAATCTCTTTCGGTTTCTAAGTTGTTGAATACTCTGTAAGCTCAACAAGTAGTGCTTGAGTAGAAGGTGCTAAGAGGGAACATATATCCCTTCAAGGAACAGAAGGGGAAGAGACCTTTGAGGTCTGAGAAGTTGAATCTCAAGGTGAAACATAGTTTTTGAACACTTTGGAGGAAGACCTGTGCATGGAGTGCACCAGTCAAACACTTAGACAAGTGTTTAAAGAAGCCATATGAAAGACGTTGTCGAGTGCAAAGAGAGAGTCAAGGTATGAACTTGTTTCAAGTTCAGAAATGTCAAGAGGAAAAGTGCAAAGCTTGCCAGGGGGGCACCAGAAATATTCTAAGGAAGAAGAGGGGTCAATTCCCTTGGAAATATGAGCAAGTTTGAAAGCTCAGGAGGTGTAGTGCAAAGTTTCACGTAGAGAGAAAGTGTGCACCAAGGCCGAGGTTAAATTTCATTTCCAAAGCTCAGGAGGGAGAATGGTGAAAATCTTCAAGGGAAGAAGTTCTTGAGGTATTCACTGAAATTCAGTGAATGAGATTCATTATCGAAGGGAGGTGAACGATTCCAAACCGTCAGATCTGGGGGATCTAGGAGGAGGGTAGTCATGGATTGTTTCGTTACTTCGGAGTTTGGCAAGTTCGAGAACTTGACGAGATTAGAGTTGCGAAGTCTGGAGTCGCGATTCAATATTGATCGTTGATCGTAGAAGAGTATGTGGCAATGGATTACATAGTTCGGGAACCAGAATGTTAGATATTTGTGGGCGGAAGACCTAGAGTTTCTCGAAGTCATGAATTCCAAACCTTAGTGGGGTCATCATATCTGAGGAGACGCATGGAAAAATTTTGGAAGCTTGGAGACAAGTGCTTCGAGAAAAGTTGAGGGAAGGATTCGAGATATCCCTGAAGTCTGAACCATGAAGAGGTAAACCCACGGTCATAGATGTGGTCACTTACAGAAGAAACTTGAGTGGAGGGGTAGATTAATTTTGGGTGCTCATAGAGACCCAAAGAGTCACTTCGACTCATCATTTCAAATGATCTAAGACTGGGAGGTCAAGTAGCCCTTTGGAGGGAAGGGGTTTGCGCCAAAGTGGTATCAGAGGTAAATTTTTGTCTATTGACAGCAAGCAAAGGCAGGAGGAAACAGTCTGATAACATTAGATGGTATCATAATATTGAGTTCGCCTATAAACAGGATCTTTGCAAGTTCACAGCTGTGAAGTAAACAGCAGACAACCAGGTGGGATGAAGACAGAGGAAGAAAATGGCTACTGAAATGTGTAGGAGAGGTCGAGAATCCGACCACAAGTAGAAATGGAAAAAGAGCTCAAGGAGATAAGATTCGAAATGGAGAGGCTGACATTGAATATGCAGCAGGAGGCAAAGGTACACTGGACATATGAATGACCTTTGAAGAGGAAATTGAAGTGGCCTGTCCAGAAGTTGTTGGCCAGAAGGCAACAACAAGTGTTGAGGATGTGGTTGAGGCATGTTAAAAACCTCAACACCACATAGGGGCAGGTTTTCATTTGCAAGCTAGAAGTTGGACAAATCCTTAGTGAAGAGGAGGAGAAGAGATCAAACAAATATCTCATATATTTTCAGGTGGGAAATGAGTTGAGATCAAAGGAGGATCTCGTGAACTACCAGGAGGACAGTGGAAAATTTTCAAATTTCTAGGTGGGAAATGAGATGAGATCAGTTGATCTCATAAAATGCCAGGAGGGTAGAAGATAAATTCCAGATTGTTGGGTGGGAAAGGGAGAAGAGAGGAACTCAGGTGAGATTTTAAATCGGCAAGGAGTGATGACAGAGGAGGATCAAAGGAGTATTCTGATCATTGGGGGAATTGAGATATTCCCACCAAGCAGCCTAGTTGAGGCCAGAGCATGTATTATAGGTGAAGCAACAGAAGGACAACCAAAAAATACTGTCAAAGAGGAGGAGGAGAAGGAGCAGACACTGATCTTTTCCCCAACAAAAGAAGAAGAGCATTCGATAGAATTGCTCAAAATTTTCAGCCAGGGAGTTGAATAGGAGATGACTGCAACACTAGAGCTTATAGCAGAAGAGGAAGCAGACAGCATAGACTTTGCTAAGCTATATGAAGAACTAGAATATCCAGAGAGAAGGGTGATAGTGCAAAGCGTGTACATCTAACAGGCTAAGTTGGAAATAGGTGGAGGAGCATACCAGTCTGGGGAGCAGCTGAAGGAAGTTGGAGTTGAACCAACACAAGAGGAGCTGACAAAAGCTAATCTGTCAAAGGAGATAGCTGAGCAGGAGCTTAGTGATGAGACTACATAATTGGAGTCTAAAGAAGGGTAGCAAGATAATGCCTCAGAATAAGAAAACAACATGGGAAATCAGGGTGATCTACCCATTGATAAGGAGGAATTGCAACAGAGAAGACTGCATAAGGAGAACTATCCATTGGAGAAGTTGGACAAGGTGATAGAGGGGATAAGGAGGCTGATGTTGAGGTCAGCAAAAGAAGAAGTCAACAAGAGGAAGTTGAACATAGGAGAACCTGCAACAATAGCAAGGAAGAAGCAACAACATCTGTAGCAACAACAAAGCAGTGGGGAAAGAGGACAGCTCCAAGGGAGAATTTGGGATCCAAGGGGATTTCAACACTGGGGAAGAGGAGCTCATGAATTTTTCTCAGCAGTGGAGTATGAAGTAGGAGCATCTCTCCACCTCAGCAACCCGTCATCATTCCAACACATCAGTGCATATTTAAGAAGGGGAGAGGCACCAACACTCTCATTTTGCCCTCGAATTTTAAATTTTAAAATGTAATTAAAGAAAGTAAATGTTGTAAGGCTTGGTAGAGCTAAGTTATTTCCTTTATGCAGGCAGGAGATAGGGTCAACTTTAATGTTTGATTGGCTAATAAGATCTAGATCCAATTCGGACTAGATGGCCATTGAATGTAATTCAATGTAATTAATGAGAGTTAGGTAGCTTGGAGGGAAAGGCTCAAGGAGCCTCTCTTTTGTAAAAATATATTTTTATTGAATTTCATTAGGAAGTTAAGGGAGTACATTTAAGAGAGGAAAGAAGAGTCGAGACTCTGTTGCAGTCCGAGATTTTGTACTCACCTGTAATAGACATTCATGTTTATAAAAGGAGTAGTTTTTCCTGCCTATGAGTTTTTTGTGTGTTTATTTGTTCTATGAATGTTATATGTGTGTTTATTTATGTTGTAGATGTATGATAAGGTTCCATATGCAGGGATAGGAAGAATTCTTTGTCTATGATTTTGCTGGATTATTTTCGGGTTCTTTAGGCTAAATTTAAGGAGTGCATGACAGAGTATTGGAAACTCTGTGGGCCAATGCAAGGAGTGTGTATCTAGACTCTTCTTCGAGTTCAGAGGAGAACGTGCAAGGAGGGCACACAAGAATAGTTTATAGACTCATATAGGAGCCTCAAGGTTACTGAATACCTTGGAGGAGAGATTGTACAAAGCAGGCACAAAGAGACAAGGTTACTGAATACCCTGAAGAAAATTTTGCGCAGGAGTAAGCATAGCACAGAGTTATTCAGGACTCTATAGAGCTCTTCTAGGAGGGAACCAAGCATGTGAAAGTGTGCATAGGTGAACTCTTTTTCGAGTTCTGAGAAGAGGAGTGTTAGAGGAGGACACTCATAGAGTTGTTGAATACTCTGTAAGCTCAGTAAGGAGTGCTTGAGAAGAAGGTGCCAAGAGGGAACATATATCCCTTCGAGGAACAGAAGGGGTAGAGACCTTTGAGGTCTGAGAATTTGAAGCTCAAGGTGAAACATATTTGTTGAACACTCTGGAGGAAGACCTATGCAAGGAGTGAACTAGTCAAACACTTAGACAAGTGTTGAAATAAGCCATCTGAAAGACTTCGTCGAGCGCAAAGAGAGCGTCGAGGTGTGAACTTGTTTCAAGTTCAGAAAGATCAAGAGGAAGAGTGCAGAGCATGCCAGGAGGGCACCAAAAATATTCTAAGGAAGCAGAGGGGTTGATTCCCTTTGAAATCTGAGAAATTTTGAAATCTCACGAAGCGTAGTGAAAAGTTTCACAGAGAGCGCAAGTGTGCGCCAAGGCCGAGGTTAAATTTCATTTCCAAAGCTCAGAAGGGAGAATGGTGAAAATATTCAAGGGAAGAAGTTTTTGAGGTCTTCACTGAAAGTCAGTGAATGAGATTCATTCACGGAGGGAAGTGAATGATTCCAGACCGTCAAATCTGGGGGAGCTACGAGGAGGATATTCGTGGAGTGTTTCGTTACTTCGGAGTTCGCAAGTTCAAGAACTTGACAAAAGTAGAGTCAAGATTCAATCTTGATCGTTGATCATAGAAGAGTACATGGCAATGGATTGCAGAGTTTGGGAACTGGAAGGTCAGATATTTGTGGGCAGAATGCCTGGAGTTTCACGAAGTCACGAAGTTTGAACCTTAGTGGGGCCGGTGAATCTGAGGAGATGTGTGGTGAAATTTTAGAAGCTCGGAGACAAGCACTTCAAGAAAATTTTATGGAAGGATTCAGGATATCCCCGAAGTCCAAACCACAAAGAGGTAAACCCATGGTCATAGCCGTGGTCACTTGCGGAAGAAACTTGTGTGTGTGGGTAGAGTAATTTCAGGTGGTCATAGAGAACCAAGGAGTCTATCTGACTCACCATTTCAAATGTCAATCCTCTTCTTCGAGTTCTGAGAAGAGGAGTGTCAGAGGATAACACTCATGGAGTTGTTGAATACTCTGTAAGCTCAGCAAGGAGTGCTTGAGAAGAAGGTGCCAAGAGGGAACATATAACCCATTGAGGAACAAAAGGGGCAGAGACCTTTGAGGCCTGAGAAGTTAAATCTCAAGGTGAAACGTATTTGTTGAACACTCTGGAGGAAGACCTGTGCAAGGAGTGCACCAGTCAAACCCTTAGACAAGTGTTGAAATAAGCCATCTGAAAGACTTCATCAAGCGCAAAGAGAGTGTCGAGGCATGAACTTGTTTCAAGTTCAGAAATATCAAGAGGAAGAGTGCAGAGCATGCAAGGAGGGAACCAAAAATATTATAAGGAAGCAAAGAGGTTGAGTTCCTTGGAAATCTGAGAAATTTTGAAAGATCAAGAGGCCTAGTGAAAAGTTTCATGCAAAGCGCAAGTGTGCACCAGGGCCGAGGTTAAATTTCATTTCCAAATCTCAGGAGGGAGAACAGTGAAAATATTCAAGGGAAGAAGTCCTTGAGGTCTTCACTAAAAGTTAGTGAATGAGATTAATTCTCGGAGGGAGGCGAATGATTCCAGACCATCAGATATGGGGGAGCTACGAGGAGGATAGTTGTGGAGTGTTTCGTTACTTCGGATTTCAACAAGTTCGAGAACTTGACAAAAGTAGAGTCGTGAAGTATGGATTCACGATTCAATATTGACCGTTGATCATAGAAGAGTACATGGCAACGGATTATAGAGTTCATGAGCTGGAAGGTTGGATATTTGTGGGAAGAATGCTTGGAGTTTCATGAAGTCACGAATTATGAACCCTAGTGGGGCCGGAGAATCTGAGGAGATGCATGGAAAAATTTTGGAAGCTCGAAGACAAGCACTTCGAGAAAAGTTTATGGAAGGATTCAGGATATCCCTGAAGTCTAAACTGTGAAGAGGTAAACCCATGGTCATAGCCATGGTCACTTGCAGAAGAAACTTTTGTGTGTGGGTAGATTAATTTTGGGTGCTCATATAGAACCAAGGAGTCTCTCCGACTCGACATTTCAAACAATCCAAGACTGGGAGATCGAGAAGCCCTTTGGAGGGAAGGGGGTTTGCGCCACTTTTCCATTCGGTGTAAATATAAATTTTATTTTATTTTTGTTTGAATAAATGACCCCATAGCCCTAGGATAAGACACTGAAGTTACTTGTTCTTGGCAGCTCACAAGGAGCATGCCATCCCCTGTGGATCCAATGTTATGACATGAATTTTTCATGGGTTAATTTTCTCCTTGGGTTTTAATTTTTATCCTTTTATCTTTTTAAGTTTGTTTTTTTATTTTCTCCTTATGGTTTTCTTAGGTTAACTCAAATAAATAAAGGTTCGAGCTTGGCTTACACATTTGACCCACACCTATAGTTTATACCCTTGGTTCATTTCCTATGGTTTATACCCTTGGTTCATCACATGATTTGGCAGTTATCACTATCATCCCCATGACACCACAAGCCTAACATGTCACTACCTCCATTCATACATTTGAAACCCCTCCACTATTTCCCTTTACCCATTAGGGAGTCAAATCAAATCCCTTCTATTACGCTACCAACTCACTAGTTGTTTTCGTAGTGCATATTTTGTACACCCTCCCTCTTTATCATCATTAAAATTATGAAGCTAATGTCATGTCATTTCCTTGTTTTCATCATCCATGTTTTCAAAAGGAATAATCATGATTTGGTCATTAAAACTTTCTAATTGTTTATCAAAGTTTGAATCATGCTCCTAGCTCGGCGCTGCAGAAACTTCTAGTCCAGAAAGTGCTGCAGAAACTCCTAGTCTAGACAGCACTGCAGATTATGCTACAGACCAACAGATCTAAGTGAATTGAATATTGGGATGGTTGCGAGCAACTTCATGCATTCTGAAGATCATCAACATTCAAGCTATGATGTCCAGGTACACTTTAATCCATCTGATCTCTATTGAATATCATCTAGGGTTTTGCTTAACTTTTCATAGCACCTGGTGCTGCAAATTGTGGTTTCCTCCACTTACCACCACCTTTACTTATGTTGTCACAGATTTCTTTGCCATCTGCATATTTCCAGCCTCCTCCATTGAAATTGAATCAAATTCACTACTAGAGCTATTATGCCTATTTATTTATTGACCATTGTTTTCTATGCTACAGAAACGGCTACCAAATTGCTCTACAGATCCCTTGTTCCAGCGCTACAAATTATATTTCAACCCAGTTTCATCATCGCTGCTGACATTTCCAGCATCAACTCTTTTCCTTCACGGTGTCATTTTATATTTTCATTTCAAATTTTGATTCACAGTGAAGAGTTTAGGAGCCTTTGCTTTTAAAATGATGATGACCCTACATGGTGGTTTTATGTTAGCCTAAAACTTGACAGTGTTGCCTCCTTGCATACCTTTTCTCTAAATATATTTTCTTCCTTTTCTAAGCCATCAAACTATTCTTTGACTAGTTCACAAGTCAGTTGAAGGAAAACCCTGAAATCCTAAATAAGGACCACTATTCAAAAACCTAAAGACTTTTGTCCTTGTTTGGTTCCCTATACCTCTCATAACATTGTAGTGTTTGGTCTCATGTTTATATCAATGGATACACCTCAATAGAAGAAGTTTCACAAGGGTGGGAGTGTATTCAGTACTAATCCTTTTGATACAAACTTGTTTTATGTTGAACCTCTGATCAGGGAGGTCTTCCAAAGGGTTGGTTGCCTAACTTTTTGTCAGAATATGCAGAGGGCACACCCTGAGGTAGCCATAAAATTTTCTTTAAACTTTGATGGCACTAAAACCAAGGTTGTTGTGGGTGGGAAATCCCTCCTATGGATTAGCACTAAGGGTTTTATCATGCATGCAGAAATGACCTAAAGATTCTTACTTTTTACCATCATCCCGTGCCTAAAACCCCATTACTCATATGTAAATACAAGGCTCAAGAGATTAAGTTGGCGTACCTTATTTTTTGTGTTTGATGTCAATCACTTTTTGTTCTTGGTCGTTCTTTGATTGCAACTCTCCTCCCAATGTTGATCTGCATTCACTAAAGACAAACAAAGAATTCCACATGCATTTGATCTATGAACTAACGGGTTAGATATTTAATCAATCATACAATCAATATTCCAATAATGACAATCTCATATGGCACGACGGGAAAAGCAATTATTTTATTAACTTCACAATGATACCTTACAATGATAAAGTCAGCTACTGCTTCTCGATCCTGGTCCTGGGCTCTTCTTCCACTGTCTTCCAACTGCTTTTCTCTATACTTCTCTTTGCACAAGGATGGCTAAAGGTTGGGAAAAAGGGAATGCTTATCTTTACTATGATTCTCCTCCTTTCAAATGGGACCCCTACCCCTTCTTTTATAGGTTAGAAGGAGCTAGGTATTTGGTCGAATGACCGGCCATGCATGGCCGAAAGGTTTAGTTAATTTACCCAAAGCTGTGTGTTCCATCAGCAACTTTTCTTTTTTCATGCTTTTGTAGGTACACGCGGGTTGTCTTGGGTCAGCTCGCATGTACACGGGTGCAGTAATGGAGCAAGGCATGTGGGCCTTTATAAAAGGGGGTTTTAAGAAGAGTTGTTCAGTAGTGTTTTGGCCAAGAAGGAATCTAAGATGACTTGATGCCAGGTAAGCATGGCTGGTGCAAATTAGGGTTATAACAGATGCCCCCTAATGTGTGAGGTCATAAGAGCATCTAATGGCCGAAATACATTAACAATCTTCACCAACATTCCAAACAAGTGAGCCCAGGGACCAGAAATCGAGAGGTGCCTTCTGCAAAATAATAATTGTCTCACCGAGGCAGGAATACCCATGCTCGGGATGAAATAAAATCATGGCTACCAATCAAATACACTATAGATCCATGTCATATAACTATATAAAGTGTAGACACGAGCAATACACAGCGGAGCTACATCTCTAAATCAAAAAGATATACATGTAGAGTATCCATCTTCTAGAAGCTGATAAGACCTGATGGTTGGAGATGAGGTCTTCAGAGCTCGAGAAACAACTTCAAAATATTCAAAAATCGGGTAGGAGTGTAATATGAGTGTACGACTTCACTACCCAGAGGTCTTCAACGGCTCATCGGTCATGGACTAGAGAATCTTGATGATCAGATTGAAGGCTTCATTGATTTTGAACAAAGACTTGATCGGACTTTGAGGATGGACGGGCATGAGGGAAAGAGACAAACTGCAGAGGGGCTGACTCAGGCTTGGTAGAACTTCCCTTGGGCAATAGCACGACAAATGATGAGACTCAGGAAGCATGGCATTTGACATAAGTTCACGATGTAGGAGGCAACGCAAACTCTCCATATGTTTGGAAGAATAACCAAACGGAGGAGGACACAGCTCTATGTAGCGAGAAAATCTTCCTAAGGTCATATTAAATCCCAGATCTTGACGAACAAACAGAAGGATGTTATTTTTCCAAGGGTGACTCATTGTGCTGCCAAATAAAAAGAAAACACTTTTCCCTTCCTCTTTTTGGGGTATATTTGATTTTTTTTTTGTCTTTTTCAATAATTTTGAAAAAAGAATAAAAGAATGTTACGTTACAAAGGAGGGATGAGTGTTGCTAACATACAAGTTCGAGGTGCAAGGAAAAGACTGATGTTCAAAGTAAGGACACTCGAGAAAAATCCCTCCTGGGGCCAAAGGTGTCAAGATGCAGAGGCAAAGTGCTATAGGGATTGCGTATAAGGCATGCTTCAGATGATTCAGTTGAGAGAAACATGGAGCCGTCATTAGGCCAAAGACACAGGTATGCAAACGTGGTTAACAAAATACACAATGGTAACGTCCTTCGATGTAAGTTTAATGATCCCAGAGAAGGTAAGCTCGGTGGTTTTTCATATTTAGAGAGTCTGAAAAAACGTAAAAGGTGATAAAAGGTTTTTCATATAGCACCGACAAGATGTCTATTCAAAACCATTTTAATGAGTGTGATAAAGACAAGATCACTCAGCCATTTTTTCATTTTTAAGGAGTCTGAAAAAAGCTTAACTATGGACTCCATCAGGAATTTTCTTCTGGACCATTTTAACGAGTGTGAAAGAATAAGGTCACTTGACGATCTTTTCAATTTTAGAGAGTCTAAAAAGAGCTTAACTATGGACTCCGTGGGGGTTCCTTTTCGTAAATTTAATCCCTCAGGCCTGAAAAAGGGTTAAAATTATACCCGAGAGTACTCTTCTAGAGAACTAAAGTTCCTTAGAGTATACCTTTGTTCGTACAATTGATCGTCCGGACCGAAAAAGGGGTAAACCACTGCCAGATAGACATGACTTCAAATGTCAGTTTAACGAGCATGAAAGGCCACAAGATCACTCGGCAATCTTTTCATGTTTAGAGGGTCTGAAAAGGGCTTGAAAGAAAACCTGCTGGGGGCTATGACTCAAGTATGAAACTGGTTCAGGTAGAGCATACTGTTAGGTTCAGACCAAGAGTCTCTTCGATATTCAACTTGGGAAGTCTCCCAAAAGGGAAGAAAACACAAACCATGGTGTAAGTCCTCCTGCGGTATAGAAACCGTAGTCATGGCTTTCAGGATAGCCTCATCTGAAGGAAATTCAAACTCCAATAAATCATGCAAACGAGGATTGACAGTCCCAAAGGGTGAAGTAAACTGACCATACTCCATATGACGATGGAAGTTCTGGCCAGGACTGGCAGAGTCTATCAGCGAAGAATCACAAGAACGAGGGCTTGAGGATCTACAAACAACGAGATAAGACTTAGAAAGATACTCAAGACCACTTGGACCAAGAGGAGGAAGCGAGGGCTCCCATACCCCCATTGGATAAACCAAAGGATCAATTGTTGATTCCAAGTCTTGAGAAGGAAAACATGATTGCACAGGTTCCTGCTCAGAAGCAGTTGAACACCGAGGATAAGACGCCACATAATTAACCCGTGGTGGGGTAGAGTCTACCTGAACACTAGGAACATATAAAGGGGTAGTTTGAACTAATGTTGATTTAGGGTGGTGATTATCATATGCCAGCTGGTCGATAGTGGAAATGCTTCCATTGTGAGGGAAATGCGTCACCCGAAAGAGCATAGATACCATATCTTTCATAGCATATACATAATCATGCCCGAGAAGCATATTGAAATCTAACGAGCCTTGCACCACTATAAAATTGAAATGGGCAGTCTTCCCATCTAACGAGATAGGCAACTGAGGAATAATCCCTAAATATTCACTAGGACGTCTTTCAAAAGCCAACATCTCATGCGAAGTAGACACAAGCTTGGGAGATCCCAAGACTTTCCAAACTGAGGAGGATAAAATACTTGTGGAATCTCCTTCATCCACAATACATCGATAAATGTTTGTTGAATTAACTTCAACCCTTATTTGAAAAGGTGCATAATAAGGAAGACAAGGCTCAACAAGATCATTCCAATCAAAGGAAACCATCCTAGGGCTTGGAGGGGGTGTACTCAGAACTAGCGGAATGCCCCCTTGTTCTGAAAGTACTGAACTGGAAATGCTAAAAGCATAGTCGGTAGACACTTCACTCCCCAAGAGAGGAGTGGGATCAGTCGAAGACTGTGTCAGTTTGACCACTTTCTCAACCAATGGTTGCATAGGCTGAGAGACTACAAGGTCTAAAGGCACCTCACCCCTCAAAAGAGGAGTGGGATCAACCGATGACTGCATCAACATGATCACTTTCTCAACCACTGATTGAATAGGCTAAGAGACTACAATATCTAAAGGCACCTCACCCCTCAAAAGAGGAGTGGGATTAGCCGATGACTACATCAACGTGACCACTTTCTCAATCAATGGTTGAATAGACTGTGAGGAAACCTCAAAAGACTCAGAATCAGAAGAGCTTGCAGACAAGGACCATATTCTTTGTACCTCTGGAATGCCAGGGCACAAATGAGTAAGGCGATCTCCCTTGCAAAGCTTACAAGGGAACTTAGGATTACGTCCTATCCATCTAGGTTTCTCAACAGAATTAATGCCCCCACCATGACTAGCAGTGGTTGGTTGCACATCTCCAACATGACTTGGAGAGGTTAGTGATGGGTCGATAACATGACTTGCAAAGGCTACAGACCTATTACCAGTATGACTAGAAGTGACTGGAATTTTTCCCCTAGCATGACTTGCAGAAGGTGAGTGTGTGCCCCCAGCATAAGTTTTAGAGGTTGGGTGTTGGTCTTCAATGTGACTTGCAGAGGTTGTCGACCTATCTCCAACATGACTCGCAGAGGTTGGTGATTTCTTCTTCCTATTCTTCCTCTTTCTATTTCATTTAGACTTCCAGTTACTAGTAACTGTACTTTCACCAGAGGCAGGAGAAGGAGGAGAAGAAGACTTTGTTGATGAAGAAACATCAACAGGGTGCCCATGAAATAAATTTATTAACTGAGAAGCGTAAAAGAGCATTTGGGACATTTGGAATGGTACCCAACCAAACCGTTAATCCCACATTCAACCCAGGAATGTACAAAGTGACCATCAAAGGGACACCAACGTTTCTGAAGAAAGGAAAAGCAGAAGAATCCCCTCGAAGGGGTTCCTTGGTTGGTATCATCGGGAACTTTAGCCATGAATATCTTATGCACAGGTTCTCCCTTTTTGAGATCGTTCAAGCCCGTAAAAGTCTCACACACTGACTCTGAAGAACTAGTGTTATCAAAACAACGCCTATAAAGAGGCAGCTCCACATTTCTAAGCAGAAGACCGAAAAGTCCTCTCAACCGGTCGAGTGGGCAGTCTACCACCCTAGGTCAGAGAACCAAAGCCACAACTAACTAACTCACTATGGAAAAATCAGGAGCACAAAGCACACACTAAAAGTTCCTAAAGGAAAATCAAGAAAATGACTAACTAGTTGGAAGAACAGTTACACCAACCAACACTAGAGAAACTTACCAGTGCAAGTGAAACTCGAATACGGAAGAATCCTCCGAGTATACTCTGCAAAGCATGGCCCAATGTCTACCCTGGGTAATGTGGTATACCCCCATGGTCACCTATGTAAGTCCCTAAAATAAAGGCAACTAGGTTGCCAGCTCGTGAACAATCACCAGGTGAGTACAGTCGACAGTCGGGTGGACCGCAATGAGCAGGGTATCAAGCCCGAAACCTATCAAGGGTATCGAAATCAAGTGTTCTGGAAGATGAATGAGGACCTCGAATGGATTCGAAACCCACGACGCTCCATGGAAAATGCGATCAACAAAATCCCAAGACAAGTCCTCTATATGCGTTCCCCACTATGCTTGGTCCGGCTTTGGAGGGGTTATCTCCACTACCTTTCCGCACATGACCTTGTGTTTAGCCCCTGTTTTAGAGGGGGGTCCCGGATAATTTCCACGTTACTAGACTTCTACACTCCTTAGCACAGACTCGTATATTTTTTTTATAGCCTTGAAGAGTTTCCTCTCCAACCTAAATCAAGGCTCTAGCCTAATCTAGTTGATGGAACCTACAAACATAAAGTCTAGTAAATTTTAATTAGCATTCTTTTTACTGGTTTGATTTACTCAAAAGGGTACGGTAGTGCAACTAATGGTGTTAAGACTCTTGTGAAAAATGATGAAACTTATATGAATACTGGCAAAGAATGATTATATATATATTTTTTTTTAATGCTTTTAAAATTAGAAGAAAACACAATGCTATGCTAATTTCTTTTTCTTTTTCAAATAACAATGCAAAGAAAATGCCAGGAAAAAAAAAGATCTAACAAACTAAGTTTTTTTTTTATATTTTCTTCCAATCAAAGTAGAAATAACAAAAGATTCTAAAAGAAACTGATGAATGCATGATTCATGGCCCCCCCGGCCATGAAGGGGAAGTTTTTTTAAAATGCAACTCATTTTTCTTAAAATTTCAAGCTAAAAATAAGTTAAAAAATCTAGGAAACACAAAAAATCTTTTAAACGAAAAAGAAAGATATCCTGGAATACAACCTAGGCTAAAAAAGCTTATGACAGAGACCAGAAAGAAACAAGAAAAACCTGGGAAGTAAAAACTTGACAGGGAAGAGGATGACTGCCTCCTCAAAATTTTCTAGCCAGACATGCGACTGTCACTTCAACAGCCAGTGTATGCATGTGGGCTGCCCAAAGATAGGACACGTATGCATGCGTTCAGGCCCACTACAAGCCGTGTGTGCCTCTGTTTTTCCTCAAAAAAGGAGGACAAGTAGCTAAGCTTAGGCAGGGAGTATTGGTATTGAAAGCCAGAACCCCTTAAAGGTGCAAAAACTTACTTTGACAAAGAAGAGGCAAGAAAACTTTAGCAAAACAAAGCTAATCCTGAGATTTTTACCTGACTATGGACTATTCAATCAGAGACCTAGAAGGACCCAAAAGATCCTTGAGAAGGATAACTTCTGCAGGG
The DNA here is from genome assembly GCA_010110895.2 of Picea sitchensis. NCBI lineage: Eukaryota > Viridiplantae > Streptophyta > Pinopsida > Pinales > Pinaceae > Picea > Picea sitchensis. The sequence goes on along the minus strand of SNQJ01S0128930.1, from coordinate 8,211 downwards.
GAGAGGATGAATGCCTCTTCCTAAGAAGGATTTCTTGGGTTCTCAGACACGCAGCTAGCACTTCATCAGCAAGCATACATACATGGGCTGACTAAAGGTAGGACGTGTGTATACGCAAGTTGTCCCACTACAGGGCGCATATGCCTTTTAAGACACTCAAAAATAGAAAATAAATAGTCTGGTAAGCAGAGCAGGGAAGACTGGTATTGAGAACCAGAACCCCTGAACACTCAAACTTCTTGCAGAAACTCAAAAAAGGTAGTAAAACCAATTTCAAAATACCGAATAAAAAATCCCCAAAGAACCCTAGAGAGTCCCCAGTATGGTCGCCAATTCTGTTGTGGGTGGGAAATCCCTCCTACGGACTAGCACTAAGGGTTTTATCATGCATGCAGAAATGACCTAAAGATTCTTACTTTTTACCATCGTCCCGTGCCTAAACCCCCATTACTCATATGTAAATACAAGGCTCAAGAGATTAAGTTGACATACCTTATTTTTTGTGTTTGATGTTAATCCCTTTTTGCACTTGGTCATTCTTTGACTACAACTCTCCTCCCAATATTGACCTGCATTCACTAAAGACAAACAAAGAACTCCACATGCATTTGATCTATGAACTAACGGGTTAGAGATTTAATCAATCATACAATCAATATTCCAATAAACTGGTTAGAGATTTAATCAATCATACAATCAATATTCCAATAATGACAATCTCATATGGCAAGACGGAAAATCAATTCTTTTATTAACTTCAAAATAATACCTTACAATGATAAAGTCGCAACGCTTCCCTCGATCCTGGTCCTGGGATCTTCTTCCACTATATTCCAACTACTTTTCTCTATACTTCTCTTTGCACAAGGATGGCTAAAGGTTGGGACAAAGGGAATGCTTAATCGGGTATAGTTTCTTTACTATGATTCTCCTCCTTTCAAATGGGACCCCTACCCCTTCTTTTATAGGTTAGAAGGAGCTAGGTATTTAGTCGAATGACTGGCCATGCATGGCCGAAAGGTTTAGTTAACTTACCCAAATTTGTGTGTTCCGTCAGCAACTTTACTTTTTTCATTCTTTTGTAGGTACACGCAGGTTGTCTTGGATCATCTCACGTGTACACGCGTGCAGTAATGGAGCAGGGCACGTGGGCCTTTATAAAATGGGTTTTTAAGAAGAGTTGTTCAGTAGTGTTTTGGCCAAGAAGGAATCTAATATGGCATGATGCTAGGTAAGCATGTCTGGTGCAAATTAGGGTTATAAAAAAGTTAGGAACGCTTGAGCTGGAAGTATATGAGGCCACCATTGCAGCAGCCACTGAGATACCCAACACTTGTGAAAGGTGGTTCAAATATATGACTCTTAATGCATCCTTTTCTAAAGATTTCCTCAAACCAGAACATCAGGGAGATAACTTGTCTAAGGGAGTGCCTAGGAGCCACTTGGTTGAGGGTTTTGACAAAATGTTGAAGGTCATCCAAAGGTATTTTACATGTGAGGGCAGATTCAATATGATATACCAGTATCACATTAGGCTTTTTCTACACTTCACAGGCAAGGACTTAATGAACATCCCTTTCAATCTATTTAGGAGTATGGGAAAAATAGTTGATAGGGTCCAAGCCAAGTCCAAGGTTGTGGAGACCAGTGTTTTTTTTAAAATGCAACTCATTTTTCTTAAAATTTCAAGCTAAAAATAAGTTAAAAAAGATAGGAAACACAAAAAAAATTTAAATGAAAAAGAAAGCTATGCTAGAATACAACCTAAGCTAAAAATGCTTATGACAGAGACCAGAAAGAAACAAGAAAAACCTAGGAAGTAAAAACTTGACAGGGAAGAGGATGACTGCCTCCTCAAAATTTTCTAGCCAGACATGCGACTGTCACTTCAACAGACAGTGTATGCATGTGGGCTGCCCAAAGATAGGACGCGTATGCATGCGTTCAAGCCCACTACAGGCCGTGTGTGCCTCTGTTTTTCCTCAAAAAAGGAGGACAAGTATCTAAGCTTAGGTAGGGAGTATTGGTATTGAAAGCCAGAACCCCTTAAAGGTGCAAAAACTTACTTTGACAAAGAAGAGGCAAGAAAACTTTAGCAACACAAAGCTAATCCTGAGATTTTTACCTAACTATGGACTATTCAATTAGAGACCTAGAAGGACCCAGAAGATCCCTGAGAAGGATCACTTCTGCAGGGGAGAGGATGACTGCCTCTTCCTAAGAAGGATTTCCTGGGTTCTCAGACACGCAACTAGCACTTCATCAGTAGGTGTATATACACGGGCTGACTAAAGGTAGGTTGCATGCATACGCGGGTTGTCCCACTACAGGGCATGTATGCTTTTTAAGACTCTCAAAAACAGAAAAGAAATAGTTTAGTAAGCAAAGTAGGGAAGACTCGTATTGAGAACCAGAACCCCTGAACACTCAGACTTCTTGCAGAAACTCAAAAAAGGTAGTAAAACCAATTTCAAAATACCAAATAAAAAATCCCCAAAGAACCCTAGAGAGTCCCCAGTATGGTCGTCAATTCTGTTGTGGGTGGGAAATCCCTCCTATGGACTAGAACTAAGGGTTTTATCATGCATGCAGAAATGACCTAAAGATTCTTAATTTTTACCATCATCTCGTGCCTAAACCCCCATTACTCATATGTAAATACAAGGCTCAAGAGATTAAGTTGACATACATTATTTTTTGTGTTTGATGTCAATCCCTTTTCACGCTTGTTCATTCTTTGACTACAACTCTCCTCCCAATGTTGACCTGCATTCACTAAAGACAAACAAAGAACTCCACATGCATTTGATCTATGAACTAACGGGTTAGAGATTTAATCAATCATACAATCAATATTCCAATAATGACAATCTCATATGGCGGGACGGGAAAATCAATTCTTTTATTAACTTCGCAATGATACCTTACAATGATAAAGTCGGCTACTGCTCCTCGATCCTGGTCCTGGGATCTTCTTCCACTGTCTTCCAACTACTTTTCTCTATACTTCTCTTTGCACAAGGATGGCTAAAGGTTGGGACAAAGGAAATGCTTAATCGGGTATAGTTTCTTTACTATGATTCTCCTCCTTTCAAATGGGACCACTACCCCTTCTTTTATAGGTTAGAAGGAGCTAGGTATTTGGTCAAATGACTGGCCATGCATAGTTGAAAGGTTTAGTTAACTTACACAAAGTTGTGTGTTCCATCAGCAACTTTCCTTTTTTTGTTCTTTTGTAGGTACACGCGGGTTGTCTTGGGTCAGCTCGTGTGTACACATGTGCAGTAATGGAGTAGGGCACATGGGCCTTTATAAAAGGGGTTTTTAAGAAGAATTGTTCAGTAGTGTTTTGGCCAAGAAGGAATATGAGATGGCTTGATGCCAGGTAAGCATGTCTGGTGCAAATTAGGGTTATAACAAAGGTAGGAACGCTTGAGCTGGAAGTATATGAGGCCACCATTGCAGTAGCCACTGAGATACCCAACACTTGTGAAAGGTGGTTCAAATCTATGACTCTTAATGCATCCTTTTCTAAAGATTTCCTCAAACCAGAACATTAGGGAGATAACTTGTCTAAGGGAGTGCCTACGAGCCACTTGGTTGAGGGTTTTGAAAAAATGTTGAAGGTCATCCAGAGGTATTTTACATGTGAGGGCAGATTCAATATGATATACCAGTATCACATTAGGCTTTTTCTACACTTCACAGGCAAGGACTTAATGAACATCCCTTTCTATCTATTTAGGAGTATGGGAAAAATAGCTGATAGGGTCCAAGCCAAGTCCAAGGTTTTGGAGACCAGTGTTTTTTTTTAAATGCAACTCATTTTTCTTAAAATTTCAAGCTAAAAATAAGTTAAAAAAGATAGGAAACACAAAATATATTTTAAACGAAAAAGCAAGCTATGCTGGAATACAACCTAGGCTAAAAATTCTTATGACAAAGACCAGAAAGAAACAAGAAAAACCTGGGAAGTAAAAACTTGACAGGGAAGAGGATGACTGCCTCCTCAAAATGTTCTAGCTAGACATGCGACTGTCACTTCAACAGCCAGTGTATGCATGTGGGCTGCCCAAAGATAGGACGCGTATGCATGCGTTCAGGCCCACTACAAGCCATGTGTGCCTTTGTTTTTCCACAAAAAAGGAGGACAAGTAGCTAATCTTAGGCAGGGAGTACTGGTATTGAAAGCCAGAACACCTTAAAGGTACAAAAACGTACTTTGACAAAGAAGAGGCAAGAAAACTTTAGCAAAACAAAGCTAATCCTGAGGTTTTTACTTGACTATGGACTATTCAATCAGAGACCTAGAAGGACCCAGAAGATCCCTGAGAAGGATCACTTATGCAGGAGAGAAGATGATTGCCTCTTCCTAAGAAGGATTTCCTGGGTTCTCAGACACGCAGCTAGCACTTCATCAACAGGCGTACATACACGGGCTGACTAAAGGTAGGGCGCATGCATACACGGGTTGTCCCACTACAGGGTGTGTATGCCTTTTAAGACTCTCAAAAACAGAAAAGAAATAGTCTGGTAAGCAAAGAAGGGAAGAATGGTATTAAGAACCAGAACCCCTGAACACTCAGACTTCTTGCAGAAACTCAAAAAAGGTAGTAAAACCAATTTCAAAATACCGAATAAAAAATATCCAAAGAACCCTAGAGAGTCCCCAGTATGGTTGCCAATTCTGTTGTGGGTGGGAAATCCCTCCTATGGACTAGCACTAAGGGTTTTATCATGCATGCAGAAATGACCTAAAGATTCTTACTTTTTACCATTATCCCGTGCCTAAACCCCCATTACTCATATGTAAATACAAGGCTCAAGAGATTAAGATGATATACCTATTTTTTTGTGTTTGATGTCAATCCCTTTTTGTGCTTGGTCATTCTTTGACTACAACTCTCCTCCCAATGTTGACTTGCATTCACTAAAGACAAACAAAGAACTCCACATGCATTTGATCTATGAACTAACAGGTTAGAGATTTAATCAATCATACAATCAATATTCCAATAATGACAATCTCATATCGCGGGACGGGAAAATCAATTCTTTTATTAACTTTGCAATGATACCTTACAATGATAAAGTCAACTACTGCTCCTCGATCCTGGTCTTGGGATCTTATTCCACTATCTTCCAACTGCTTTTCTCTATACTTCTCTTTGCACAAGGATGGCTAAAGGTTGGGACAAAGGGAATGCTTAATCGGGCATAGTTTCTTTACTATGATTCTCCTCCTTTCAAAGGGGACCCCTACCCCTTCTTTTATAGGTTAGAAGGAGCTAGGTATTTGGTCGAATGACCGGCCATGCATGGCCGAAAGGTTTAGTTAACTTACCCAAAGCTGTGTGTTCCATCAGCAACTTTCCTTTTTCCATTCTTTTGTAGGTACACGCGGGTTGTCTTGGGTCAGCACGCCTGTACACGTGTGCAGTAATGGAGCAGGGCACATGGGCCTTTATAAAAGGGGTTTTTAAGAAGAGTTGTTCAATAGTGTTTTGGCCAAGAACGAATCTGAGATGGCTTGATGCCAGGTAAGTATGTCTAGTGAAAATTAGGGTTATAACAAAGGTAGGAATGATTGAGCTGGAAGTATATGAGGCCACCATTGCAACAACCACTAAGATACCCAACACTTGTGAAAGGTGGTTCAAATCTATTACTCTTAATGCATCCTTTTCTAAAGATTTCCTCAAACCAGAACATTAGGGAGATAACTTGTCTAAGGGAGTGCCTAGGAGCCACTTGGTTGAGGGTTTTGACAAAATGTTGAAGGTCATCCAGAGGTATTTTACATGTGAGGGAAGATTCAATATGACATACCAATATCACATTAGGATTTTTCTACACTTCACAGGCAAGGACTTAATGAACATCCCTTTCTATCTATTTAGGAGTATGGGAAAATTGGCTGATAGGCTCCAAGCCAAGTCCAAGGTTGTGGAGACCAGTGTTTTATTTAAAATGCAACTCATTTTTCTTAAAATTTCAAGCTAAAAATAAGTTAAAAAAGATAGGAAACACAAAAAATCTTTTAAACGAAAAAGCAAGATATGCTGGAATACAACCTAGGCTAAAAATGCTTATCACAGAGACTAGAAAGAAACAAGAAAAACCTAGGAAGTAAAAACTTGACTGGGAAGAGGATGACTGCCTCCTCAAAATTTTCTAGCCAGACACGCGACTGTCACTTCAACAGCTAGCGTATGCATGTGGGATTCCCAAAGATAGGACGTGTATGCATGTGTTCAGGCCCACTATAGGCCGTGTGTGCCTCTGTTTTTCCTCAAAAAAGGAGGACAAGCAGCTAAGCTTAGGCAGGGAGTACTGATATTGAAAGCCAGAACCCCTTAAAGGTGCAAAAATTTACTTTGACAAAGAAGAGGCAAGATCACTTTAGCAAAACAAAGCTAATCCTGAGGCTTTTACCTAATTATGGACTGTTCAATCAAAGACCTAGAAGGACCCAGAAGATCCTTGAGAAGGATCACTTTTGCAAGGGAGAGGATGACTGCCTCTTCCTAAGAAGGATTTTCTGAGTTCTCAGACACGCAGCTAGCACTTCATCAGCAAGAGTACATACACGGGCTAACTAAAGGTAGGGTGCATGCATACGCGGGCTGTCCCACTACAGGCTGCATATGCCTTTTAAGACTCTCAAAAACAGAAAAGAAATAGTCTGGTAAGCAGAGCAGGGAAGACTGGTATTGAGAACCAGAACCCCTGAACACTCGGACCTCTTGCAGAAACTCAAAAAAGGTAGTAAAACCAATTTCAAAATACCGAATAAAAAATCACCAAAGAACCCTAGAGAGTCCCCAGTATGGTCGCCAATTCTGTTGTGGGTGGGAAATCCCTCCTACGGACTAGCACTAAGGGTTTTATCATGCATGCAGAAATGACCTAAAGATTCTTACTTTTTACCATCATCCCGTGCCTAAACCCCCATTACTCATATGTAAATACAAGGCTCAAGATATTAAGTTGACATACCTTATTTTTTGTGTTTGATGTCGATCCCATTTCATGCTTGGTCGTTCTTTCACTGCAACTCTCCTCCCAATGTTGACTTGCATTCACTAAAGGAAAACAAATAACTCCACATGCATTTGATCTATGAACTAACGGGTTAGAGATTTAATCAATCATACAATCAATATTACAATAATGACAATCTCATATGGCGTGACGGGAAAATCAATTCTTTTATTAACTTCGCAACGATACCTTACAATGATAAAGACGGCTACTACTTCTCGATCCTAGTCCTGAGATCTTCTTCCACTATCTTCCAACTACTTTTTTCTATACTTCTCTTTGCAGAAGGATGGCTAAAGGTTGGGACAAAGGGAATGCTTAATCAGGTATAGTTTCTTTACTATGATTCTCCTCCTTTCAAATGGGACCCCTACCCCTTTTTTTATAGGTTAGAAGGAGCTCGATATTTGGTCGAATGACCGTCCATTCATGGCCAAAAGGTTTAGTTAACTTACCCAAATTTGTGTGTTCCATCAACAACTTTCCTTTTCTCATTCTTTTGTAGGTACACGCAGATTGTCTTGGGTCATCTTGTGTGTACATGCATGCGGTAATGGAGCAGGGCCCGTGGGCCTTTGTAAAAGGGGTTTTTAAGAAGAGTTGTTCAGTAGTGTTTTGTCCAAGAAGGAATCTGAGATGGCGTGATTCCAGGTAAGCATGTCTGATGAAAATGAGGGTTATAACAAAGGTAGGAACGCTTGAGCTGGAAGTATATGAGGCCACCATTGCAACAACCACTGAGATACCCAACACTTGTGAAAGGTGGTTCAAATATATGAATCTTAATGCATCCTTTTCTAAAGATTTCCTCAAACTAGAACATTAGGGAGATTGTTATCGGACTAATCGGTAGGTGCGGATGCTAACTAATCTCCCTAGATCCGCCTAGATCTAGAATAAAACACACCAGAACATGACGCTTTCCTTAAGTTTTAGATATTGAATTTACTAATTAAAGAGGAATAAATTACATACCATTTAAATGTCACTTTCTCTCGCCATCGCCATCCTAGCTCCGTTCCAATGCTCATACAATGATGATCCTGTAAAAGAACGCAACCAACCAAAGTGATAGCAATAGCATAAACTCAATATAAACCTATGTATGTGATCAAGGAATCATACAATAAAACACAACAAGATTTATAGGAAAGAATCATATTACTG
>SNQJ01S0128928.1:54915-65607 GCA_010110895.2 Picea sitchensis | reverse complement strand
ACTTGCTCAAAGAAATCCTTGCTGAGCCTTTCCTTCAGAGTGTTCAACAACTCTGAAGTACTTCTCCTTCCACAGATTTCCAGAGTATTCAGTAACTCTGGGGTGTCCCTCATGACACTCTCTTCTCTGACCTCGAAAAAAATTTCCCTCGTTCACACCTTGCCCCCACTAAATTCCCACTTGGCATAGATCTACATAGTATTCAACAACTCTATGTTTTGTGCCTTCTTTGCATAATTTCTCCTCCAAGGTGTTCAGTAACCTTGAGGCTCCTCTCTGAGTCTGTAAATATCCTGGTGTGCTTCCCTGGCACGTTCTCCTCTGAAATCGATTTGAAATTCATATGCACACTCCTTGCATTGGATCATAGAATTTTCAATACTCCGCCGTGCACTCCTTGCACTTAGCCTAAAGAACCCAGAACAACCTATCAAAATCATAGACAAATAGTGAAATCTATCTTATCCTCGCAGATGAATCCTACCTCATACATCTACAACATGTATTCACAAACACACAGATGAAATTCATAAACATACACAAAACACACACAAAATCTTATGCAGGAAAAACTTCTATTCTTTGTATTAATATGAATGTCAATTACAATATGTGTGAGATCGGACTTCCACAGGGTCTCGACTCTCTCCTCTCCTCTCTTTGGCTTACAATGATTTTCTATCAACTTTTCAACAGCCTCTGTTGGGCATACGCTACAATGATTTATACAAGAGGGTCTCATCGAGCTTTCCCTCCAACTACACTTGGTGGTGTCTAATCACCATCAAAACACCTATCTACTGAGGATTATTACAATAAATTAAAATCTAGTCCAAATCGGATCTAGATCAACCTACAACTAGCCATTAAAGGTGACTTCAACTACATCTTATACAAAGGCATCAACTCGGCTCTATTAGCCTCACAACATTTAATAGCAATTTATTACATTGAATTTTTAAATTCAAGGAAAAATGAGAGGGCTTGTTGGCCCTTGACCAAGTTTTGGGAACACTTGGTCATATTTGACCGTTTTTGGGACTTCGACAGCCTATCGAAGATGGAGCGCCAGATGAAGCAGAGATTGTAGAATATCGGCCCACTTTTGGGTCCCTTTTTGGGTTTTTGGAAATATCTAATGGGAAAGGGATGTCGGCCCGTGGGTTTACCCACGCTTAGGCCCATTTTGAATGTATAAATAGACATCTAGGCATCTAGTAGAGTATTGTATCTATGTGATATAGGCTACGTTCCAAGTACGATTTGTGTGATCGAGGTGTTATGCGTTCTATAGGCTTGTAGAGCTTAGTGCAAGTCCCTGTGTGGAGATATAGAAGGATTTGTGTTGTAAGGCAAGGGAGAAGGATCTAGCGAGCTGTGCATATCTTCTTCCCTGTGCGCAGTAGGGTTTGGTGGCTCTGTTCTTGTAACCGATTGAAGATGATAATAAAGAAGAAGAGTTGGTGGACGTAGCCCCAGGGTGGGGGTGAACCACGTAAATCTGTGTGTTATGCTTTGTGCCTTGACTTGATGTGATTATATATGCTTTTGCTAAGTGCTTTGATATATTTAGATAGATTTATTTATGCTTTGTGCTTATTAGATGTGTATGAATAGTAGATCTGATATGTATGAAGATGCTTAGTGATGATCTACTGGATATGATGTGTTTTACTGTTGCTAAGTACTAAGATACCTTAGATATAAGTGAATGTTGCGATGCTCTGTGCGATCTGTGAAGTATAATTGACGAATGATCGATGCTAAGTGCTCTGTAAGTGATATAATCACACATCTGTGTCCCAGCTAAGGTTGCATACACCTGAGTCTTATGACCACCCCTGCCTCTGCCTCGGGTGAGACTTCACCTACTTTGCAGGTGTTGCTAAAAGGGTTGGTATTTAGGGTTTTTTTGGTGTGTTGTTGTAGCATTGAACCTCGAGTCTGCCCCTATGTGTCAAAAAATGGTTCTGTTGCTGGGACTAAAACTGTGATTGCTGGGAACTAAGGGAGAAGAAGCTTTGTGCAAAGATTCATCCTAAAACTGTGGAATCTTTGTGCGTGGATCTGTGCCCTAGTGCGCAGTATTCCACTTGATATGAAAATATCTATGCGAAGGAAAGAAGGCCATATCTGAAGAAAAGAAGCATGATCTAAACACTTTGTGCTCTAAGAAAAGTAAAAGTGGAAGTTTCTGAAGAAAAGAGGTTGGATCTGAAGAAAAGGAACGAGATCTGAATGCTTTGTGCTCCGAGAAAGGTAAAAGTGGGAATTATTAACTAAAAGAGGTAAGATCTGTAAGATTTGTGCTCTAATAAAGGAAAAACTGGTTAAAATTTTTAGATTTGAAGGATTTGTGCTCTGTAGAAGTAAGATAAGTGAAATTTTTTGTTTCTAACGTATGGATCTAGGTATGTTTAATAGATTTTATCCTAGCTTGAAAACTCGGGCACTGATAGATGAAAGAAGGTTTGATATGAGTATATCTCATAAGAATAGTGATAGATATGTTATACCTATGCATAGAAATACTGTTTGGACTAACAAATGGATGCAGGATCCTAGAAAGAATTTTTTGCAGGTTAGCTACCATGATCCTAGTGCGCAGTACAGAAGAGGCTGGGGATCATTTAAAAGAAAGAGTGGATTAACCCTATGTTACAGTTGTAGAAAACCAGGCCATCTAGCTAAGGAATTCCTTGGTGGAAGATCTAGTTTTCTTTGTTGCAAAGCTACGGACCATGAGGTATTGAATTGCCCTAGAATGATCGCTAGGCTGGAAGAAATGAATCTGAATAAAGAAAACCCTAAGGCAGATCCAGAAGAGGAAGAACCCTAACAAGAATAAGAGAAGGTATTGATACAAATGAAAGAGACCCTGAATGACCACCGATATGTTAGACTATCAGAGATTTTCAAAGAAAAAGAATGCATTGAAGAAAGAATAGGAGACTTCGACATTGACTATGTCCTTGATGAAGAAACACAAGTGAGCATTATGCCAGAAATAACTTGGGAAGCTATAGGGAATCCTGCTACGATCCCTTCATTAGGAGGAATAGGACTATTCAGAGGAAAACAGATGATGTTATGTGGAAATCTCGCTCAGATACCTATGACAGTCAATGGAACTTCGACAAAGAAATACTTTGAGATTATTAAATTCTTTGAAGACCGCACCCCGTTTACCATGTTACTAGGAAAATCTTGGATTGATAGAGATCAAGCTAGAAATAAGAAAGAAGAAGAAGTCTTAGAACATAAAAGACAAGAGTTAAAATATTTCATGACCATAAAGATTTCATAGTTGATTGAAGAACGGGAGAACATATTGAAGCTACCTGAAACTAGAAGCCCAGATGTCGAAGCTACAGGAGCCTCGGAAGACATACCGAAGGATGAAATTTCTACCCCAGATAAAGAAGAAGTGATACACCTGAATCCTAGGAAAGAACCTCAACAGTGCGAAGTGACTATGTCCAAGGAAAATAAGAGTCAGAATGGGAAAAGAACCACCGAGACGAAGCTCATGCGGAAAAAAGCTAGGAAGCTAAGTAAGAAGAAGGCTAAGATTGAAAAGTTACAGCAGGTTCTAGAGGGTACCTTGCAGAAAGAAACTCTACAGAATTGGAGCTTCGTCGGGATATCAGAGCAGCGACATAGGGCACTTCACCATGGTGAAGCAATATAGCCGTTGGAGGCCGATATATCCATTCGACTGTTGCTCCAAACATATCGAAAAACATTGATGGCTCACCACCAGACCATTGGACCGTGCCATAATGGACAGAACACGAATTAAGGAGGCTCATACCCATTGCAAAGTAAACAGTTACCAATATTGCCTATTTATCTCGTCGTGCCATGCACGAAGAACACTTTTTCCAACTGAGAATTTGAAGCCCACATACTAGCAAGTGTATATAGTGATCATCGTGGCCTTGTTTTTCATTCCTGTGTAGATTCTAAAATCATTGTGACCCCGATATTATTAACCCTGAGTGCGTATGTTCTAAGAGCTTAGCGCACTTGGAGAATATGCGAAGGAAGTACTCGATGATCTTAGGACCGAGAAAGTCATGTTGGAAAGAAGGATGTTTGCAGGTGTGCAAGAATCATCGACAGGAGGATTCCAAGCTTCTCCATCGACTACTCGTGGAGTAGGAACTTCCAGAATCGCGACAGAGACGAGAACAAAGCATAGAGACGATATCGCGAATGCCAAGCTGATTCTGAGCATTCTACCTGCCTACCTACCCCCTCTAAGCGGTGCCATCAACCGAGACAGTGTACCCAGAGATTTTTACTATGATTTAATCACGACGTACCTCCTAAAAGGGATACACGCAGTTCATGTCGACCAGGATAAGCTCGCAGCCTTGAAGTTTAGCGACTTCAACGTTGGAGACCGAAAAGCTTACAACATGCTTGCGCCACATAAGTACTTGACTAGGACCAAAGGAAAGAATTCAAAGATTATCCTGCATCCATGGACCCAGAACCTCGTGTAATCCACACTGCTTAATGCGATGAAAATCCCACACTTCAGCTGACACCAGGAAGTAAACGCATGTGTAAAATTGTTGCTATCCTGCTACCACAGAGGTTACTTATGGTTGAACCATCGCATCACTATGGATCCGACCTTGATCAATTGGATCACAGGGCTAAGCATGCAGGGCCTTGACCCACAAGATTTTTACTCTGGAAAGACCTCAGACCGAGCATGAGCGCAGAGAATCAAAGAGAAGTATGGAGAAGTAGATAAGGGAACATGAGGTTACAAGGTAACCTCTATCCAGAATGGCACAGTGCGCTTCTTATGTCAGATGATCACAGGTAAGCTAGTTTGCAAGAACTGGCCCACCCAAGTAACTGGATTCATTGTTGACCTCGTCGGGAAGTGAGACAAAGGACTTCAGATGAATTGGGCACAATACCTTGTAAACCCGTTAGAGCTTGATTTCCGGGAAGCACAAGACCATGAACATGAGTTCCACTTTAGCTTTCTTCTCATACTGATTGCATTCATTGCATGGGAGATGCCGGAAGGTGTGACCTTCCCGAACATAGAGCCCTTTGAACCTTTGGCTGCAAAGTTCAACACCTTGTGGTACTCTAATGATATGAACAAGCAGTGGAAATCTAATGTTGTCTTCCACACTTACTACAACCAGTTAAAACAAGCCATCCATTCTGAGCCTCAGATGACCCCAAATACCCTCCACAGGTTTCGACCCTTGATGAAGTTGAACATGGAACACCACTTCATTTATATAACAACACGTGCCGATGAGCACAAGAAACAATTGCAGTCATATTACAAGTTGACTGAGGAAGACATTGAAGAAATCACTAAGGAATGGTCGATGGAACTCCTTATTCTAGCCAACCCTATGGAGTTCTCCGATGTAGACAACCTAGAAGATGCACAGGATACACCGAGACCTAGCAAGATGAAGAAGCCTGGAGAGGCTCATGATGTCGACAATTCATCTGTAAGGACTGTCTCTATCACACCAGATGAAGGGGATGATGGTGAAGAGATAGAAGGCACATAAATTGAACAACAGAGAGGCAAAGTACCATTGCCTAGGGATGAAGAGGACTAGTCAAAGAATAGGAAGGTTTCGCCTCTGAAATCTTCCTCCTCGAAGAAACCTAGAACCCCTGTAACCAAGATGCGGACTACGCTCACATTAGATGATTTTAATTTAATCATTGCAGCTATGAATGATGCTTCACAAGAGGTATTAGAGAAGCAGGAGATGAAGTAGGAGCAGATGTATAATAATATCGATATTGAACTCCAAGGAGTGCAGCATGCACTCTAGTCTAGATGCAAAGTCTCCACTGCGCCTTTGACAACAGGAACAGTAAAACCAACAGATGAGCCAGCCCAATTTCACCGGATCATCAATAAAGTTGAAGCTCGCCTTCGACGAGCTCAGGAAGAAACAACGCAAGCCATCCAAGATTTGACACAGCTACAGGGATTACTTGTCGAGCAACACAGTGCTGTCGAACGAGAAAAACTTGCTCTTCAAGTAAAGTGGGACAAAGAGAAAGAAGATCTACAACAGAGCAAGGAGCAGTTGATCACAGAGAAACTCAAGATAAAGGAACAGGTCAACATAGCACTTCTCTCTATGACCGTCATAGAAGTGAGAGCTGAAGAACGAATTCCACAGCAGGTGGCACAACTTGAAGAAGTGATCCAACAACTTAACAACGCATCACAGACCTGGAACTTCATACTGTTCCCGAGACTCCTCAAGAAATCATATACCTAAGAGAGGCAACTACTTGTAGCACAGTTGGAAGAATAAAATCCCTTTCTTTGGAATGCAAGGAACTGATCCCTAGGAGCACTCAGACTTATGAGAACCTCATGGAGAATCTAGAATTGTAGGCATTGGAGTCACAGCTCCAAGAAGCAAAGAAGCACACAGATACATTACAGGTGCAACTGAGGGCCTTGTCACCAGTCGAAAGGATGAAGAGGTTTCCAGAGAAACAAACCTCCCAACAACAGATCCACATGATCCAGACCAAACTGATGGAAGTCTCTCAATGAATTCAACTAGTGCAAGAGAAGGCATGCCAACCGTTCACCGAAGTTGAAAACCAAGGAGTAGAACTTGAACAAGTTGTGAGTGTAGAAGAACAACACCTAGAAGGACCAGTCAATGATGGACTCATCCATGAGTTCACTGAGAAAGAGGCAATAGCACTACAACAGKTCGAAGCAACTCGAGCCAAGCTCGAGGCATTTGAGGCAGAATTTCTCAGACCAGAGTRACTCGAGACGAGTCATGGGTGAGTGTTGGGGGCCTATTGGCCCTTGACCAAGTTTTGGGAACACTTGGTCATATTTGACCATTTTTGGGACTTCGACAGCCTGTTGAAGATGGAGCGCAAGATGAAGTGGAGATTGCAGAATCTCGTCCCACTTTTGGGTCCCTTTTTGGGTTTTGGGAAATATGTAATGGGAAAGGGATGTCGGCCCGTGGGTTTACCCACACCTAGGCCCATTTTGAATTTATAAATAGACATCTAGGCATCTAGTAGAGTATTTTATCTATGTGATATAGGCTATGTGCCAAGTATGATCTGTGTGATTGAGGTGTTATGCATTCTGTAGACTTGCAGAGCTTAGTGAAAGCCCCTGTGTGGAGATATAGAAGGATTTGTGTTGTAAGGCAAGGGAGAAGGATCTAGTGAGATGCATAGATATTCTTACCTGTGCGCAGTAGGGTTTTTTGGCTCTATGCATGTAACTGATTGAAGACGATAATAAAAGAAGAGTTGGTGGACATAGCCCCAGGGTGGGGGTGAACCACGTAAATATGTGTGTTATGTTTTGTGCCTTGACTTGATGTGCTAATATCTTCTTTTTCTAAGTGCTTTGATATATTTAGATAGATCTATTTATGATTTGTGCTTATTAGATGTGTATGAATAGTAGATCTGATATGTATGAAGATGCTTAGTGTTGATCTATTGGATCTGATATGTTTTACTGTTGCTAAGTACTAAGATACCTTATATCTAAGTGAATGTTGCGATGCTCTGTGCTGTCTGCGAAGTATAATTGATGAATGATCGATGCTAAGTGCTCTGTAAGTGATATAATCACAGATTTGTGTCCCAGCTAAGTTTGCATACACCCGAGTCTTACAACCACCCGTGCCTCTACCTCGGGTGAGACTTCACCTGCTTCGCAGGTGTTGCCGAAAGGGTCGGTAGTTAGGCTTTTGTTGGTGTGTTTTTGTAGCGTTGAACCCTAGGTCTGCCCCTGCGTGACAAAATGGCTGACACCTCTCTCCCTTCTTGAATGTGTGTTGATGTGTTGAATAACTGGTGCATGGATGAGGTGAAAAGGATGATCCTGCATCAATAGCCTACCAGATCATGATACATGGGGTAGGTGAAACTTTTAACAAGGACACGAAAATGATTTGGCCACCTCTGCCACTCTGGTTTGGTTCCTGGTATTTCAAGGATATTAAGGAGACCTAGGTAGAAGTGGACTCCTTAGCCTCTTTTCACTTCGATGAGGAAATGTTTCGTAGGCATGACCTCCTAAAAATCGTCAGTACACATTTTCAAAATTGCAAATACAGGTGGAGTTATGAATCAAAATACTAGGAAGAGGAAGAGATCCTTGGAAGAGTGAAAATATATGATGAGGTAATTTTCAGAAGGAGAGGCAAATCCCAACATGAAGGCAAAATAAAACATGAAAAAAGATCTAGAGCAGTTGAAAAAGAAAAGAGGAAGAGGCTATAGGAAGAAAATATATTAAAGGAAGAGGATAAACAAAAGAGGAAAGAAGACAAAGAAACAGTAGAGCAAAAGAATAATGAAGAAGAAGAACATTAGAAAAGAGAAGAAGAAGCATCCACAACCGAGGTAGAATAGAGAAAGAAAGATTCAAAAGCTCCAACTAAACAAGAAGAGAAGAAGAGAAGAGAGAAAGAATAGATGAAGATAAAACAAGAAGATGAACAAAGATTAAATCCTATGGACATTGATATCTTAGGATTTTCCTCATATTCTCACCTGGTTGGAGGACATTTCTCTCTTGGAGAGTTGGGTCTAGGCACAATCACACAATCTAAAGCCCATAGAGTAGCCAACCTAAATTGTTTTAGATTTGATAAAGAATTAGGTAAGATTATTCAATAGAAAATCATAAAGTTACCAGTTTTCGGAGTAGCCCCATTATCAATAACAACATAGACAATTATAGTAGAAAATATTAAATATGACTCTTTGTCCATTTCTTTAGCTAGTGTGGCCTTCATGCAATCATTATAAGAAAACCTAAAAAAAATGATGCAATAAATAGAGGAGTATAAAGAAAGAATAAGGACCCTGGAAGAAGAAGTGTGATTCTACAAGGAAGACAGAACCAATATCCAAAAATTCATAATAAGTGTTGAAGCAATGAGAAAAGTGATCCATTGTATAGCCAAAGAATTGTATGCTGGAATACAAAGTTTCCAAAAGAAAGCCTCATAGATCATGTCACAACTAGACACAGATCAGACCAAGAACATAGAATTTATTAGAATACAAGAAAGCCTAGATGAGATGAAGCAGTGGGTAGAAGACAATATGAATGCCCCAAAAATATTAGCATGAATGATTGCATGGGAAGGAAATCTAAACTACATTTCTATTGATAAGTGTCAGCAAGCAAGGGAAAAGTCAGAGAAGGATTTGAATAATTCACTTGGGATATGTGCTAAAATCCACAAGGGAACCATTATCCTAACCATAAAATGTCATCTACCCCAAATTGAAGAGCTAGGACAACTAAAATTAGTTGATCAAGTTCACGCAAAATTAGAGGAGAACATACAAGCTAGAGAAATGGTTGTCAGAACCCCACTAAGAGTAACCAAATCCTCGATGGATGATAATTTCATAAAGCCAGTCAAATCTCAAAATATGATTCAAGCTTTCATGGCCAACCTGAAGAGAGACATGAAGACCCTCTCCCAAAACTCAACAGCCCATGAAGTTTATTTAGAGTCTCTATTGTACCGCATGATAATTTCTATTTCATAATATCATGAAGCATGGGATACATTTATTAAAGATAAAGGAGAGTATTAGGATAAGTTCAAATTTGAAAATTTCATAATTTATTTTGTTCTTGCAAAGAAGAAAGAAATGGAAATGGGGAGGTGGATAGTCTTGTAACTATCACTTTGGGAATTGAAGAAGTCCCAAGAAACAATTATCAAAGTGAGCTATATAAACCAAAGAGTACCCATTTTGAAACGACTCTTCAACTTTGTAATTTTTGGGAGAACTATTTTTTTTTCTAAAAGCAATAGTGAGAAACCCTCAGGGCCATTTTTACAGAGAGAAAACAATTTTTTCTTGATAAATATTTGCTATGAACTACTTCCAATGAATGTCCAATTATTATGAAATGGTGTAAGTGTTGATATTATGGTAGCTACGGGAGGTATTTACCTTCACGTGTAAACCTGACGAGAATAGAATATTCCGGGAAGCAAGAAGAAACCCCAATGAGTTGGCTAATAACCCTAGAAGACAAGTCAACTCAAGAGGATAATTTGTATTAGGTTATTAGGCTCCAACAGAAGAAGTCAGCTAGAAGAAATATTATATACTAAGTAAATATGCACCCAGAATAAGAAGTCGGCCTAGGTAGTTAGCCATAATTAGTATAAATACAGGAGGCCATTCTTTATTCTGGTAGGCATTCTCAGAACTACAGAGCTCACTTGTGCGCACTGCAGTTAGCCAGTTTGTGCACAAGTTTGGAGGAGAGCTGCCGTTGCAGTTGCTGCAGCCAATAGATTACGTTTTGGCTTCGACTATCTCTTGGTTGTGGTTTGGAATATCTGATCAGCTCGTGTTTGGTGCACTATCCTTGGATAAATATGTGCTACCCTTTGTTTGGCTACATAGCCTAGGGTTTGCTTCTGGAATGATTCTCTTTCAAGGTTAAGTTGCTCAGAGGGTGGCTTAGGCCTATGGTTGGGTGACAATAGTGATATTGTCTATGGTAAAACGAGCACATTCTAACAGGTTATGGGACCACACATCCTTCATTCAGTCTAACCACTATAAGGGAGAATAGCCATAAGGATATTAAGCTCGTTTAATAACTTCCACTAGGGTTTCTAGAAGGAGCAGTCACCAAAG
>SNQJ01S0128928.1:35253-46793 GCA_010110895.2 Picea sitchensis | reverse complement strand
GTTGGAGTCTCCTTCCAGTTGCAGCTGGAAAACAAAGGAAGTTGGTGCTTCCAATGAATGTAATTCTTCAAGACATATAAGAAAAAACATTCTATGTTTTTCTCCCGATTTGGGTTTCCATGTAAAACATTGGTGTACTATGTATGTGTATGATTGTTCATTTGTTCATTGCTTATTTACTCTGCAATTATTGGATGATAATGCTTCATTGATATAACACTTGGATTATATGGTTAAAAGGGATTAAATTTATCTATTACTGATTCACCCCCCCTCTCAGTAATCCAACATTGGAGGAATTATTATTTGTTCATTCATTATATTTGTTGCTCCTATGTAGGACAATATAGAGTATATATATATTTTCATTTAGCATAGTTTACATCCACATACATTGCATTCCCTCATTCCATTAACCATTCATTCAAACCTCATACCAGTAATGGAAGTTGGGCCAGAATACAGATGGGAATCCTATTCCAAATGGTGTGAATTCTAATTGGGACGTCATACCAAGGAGTACCCATGTATATTGAAGGTTATTCTCCCTGAATAAATAGATTTTGGCACTATAAGGAGGGTCAAAGTTGTATGGCTAGCATAACTATTCAATCTTTGTGTGGTCAAAATTCTGATAAAAACCACCTTGAGACCCGGTCTCATTTCTTTCCTATGACGAGAGATAATCCTGAGTTATAGATTGTTTGGGAATAGGGTGGAACACAACATGAAACAAAGAACATAGTACTACAGATAATCAAAGAGGAATCAAAGATTTTTGAAGATAAAGGGTGGTGTCTAAAGACACCGTTATAATACTTAAGCACAATGCAATGTGATTAGAACATCACATTGCATGTTTCACATCTTGATCCACATGAACTATTTCACACTATCCATGATGAAATTGATCCAAGGGGTTTGTTTTTTATAGAATCAAGATCTAACCAACTTCCATAGAATCTGGAAGATCTTTTCCACATGTAATCATCAACTATTAGAGTTGACTCCATCAAATATTCTTTGTTGATTCGACTCGACAAGGATTCTTAACCCAACCTCCTACGTATCCAACTTGTATTCGATTTTTGGGATGGTCGATCCATTGGAAAACTATCATCGAGTGTTGGTCAACTATTCGATTGAAAGGCACATTGAATACTCGAATGATTGGTGTAGTGTGTGGGTCGATCGCTTGACCAATTGTGTCTAGATGTTGGTTGATCTCTCCACTGACTAAACCCAAGAGATTTTTTATGAACCATCAATTCTTGATGTTCCAACACCCCCCCCCATCAACACAGAACTTTGGAGATTCAATAGGTGAAATTACGTCATTATGACACCCCCTCCATAATTGCAGCTTCTTGATTCCCAAGCAACATGTGGAGCTTTATAATCCTGGATTTAGCTAAAGATTTAGTAAATATATCAACAACCTGATCATATTTTCTGTAATATTCAAGAGAGACAAAGTTCTCATGAACCAACTATCTCAAATAATGAGCATGGAGCTCAACATGCTTCATATTACTGTGGGAAACAAGATTCTCTGCAACCTGTATAACAATCTGGTTATTACAATAGATTATAGTCGAGGTCTGAACATGAAGGCCAATTTCTCCCAAAAGTTGGTGAATCCATACTACTTTAGTACATGCTTGAATGAAACCATGATATTTTGCTTTTGTAGTTGAAAAAGAGACTAACTTTTGTTTCTTTCATGACCACTCCAATGGTTCAGTGGTATAATGAAACACATAGCCATAAGTGGACTTCTGATCATTATTGTCACTGGCCCAGTCAGAGTCAGTGAAGCTAACTAGCGAATCTAAACTTCAACAATATTTGATACCAAAATGAGTGGTGCCTTTGATATAGCGAACAATTCGTTTGAATTATTTCCATTGGTTTTCTCTAGGATCCTGCATAAACCAATAAACCACACTAACAACAAAGGAAATGTTAGGTTGACTATGAATAAGATAAATAAGATTGTATACCAATTGTCGATAAAGAGTAACATCGATTGCTCGAATTTGACAGGTTTTTGTAATATTTACTCTAGAATGAAAAGTAGTAGCATAAGGATTTCAATCATCCATATTAAAATGTCTCAACAAATCCATCATATATTTATACTGAGAAATGAGAAATCCATAACAAAGTGGTAATACTTGAGGACCCAAAAAATAATGCAGAGTACCAAGATTTGTCATGTCAAAGGAGTAAGCAAGTTGTTTCTTCAATATAAGGTTGAGATCATTATTATTTCCAGTAATGAGTTAGTCATCTACATATAAAACAACAATCAAGGTGTCTCCATTGGTATGGAGTACATACAAGTTGTGATCAGATTCACAATGTTTGAAACCAAGTCGAATAAATACACTATCAATCTTAGCATACCAAGCTCGGGGAGCATGTTTCAAACAATAAAGTGATTTATTGAGTCAACAAACCAAATTTGAATCTTTCACACAAAACCAGGTGGTTGTTCCATGAAAATTTCTTCAGATAGGTCTCTGTGAAGAAAGTGCTCTTCACCTCCATCTGATGGACTTTCCATCCACAATGAGTAGCAATGGAAATAATTAGTCGAACATAGTTCAAATTTGCAAAATGAGAAAAGGTTTTCATGTAGTCAATGCCTTCTTGTTGAGAAAATCCCTTTGCAACTAGGTGCATTTTATGTCACTCAACAACACCTTTAGAGGTAAATTTGGTCCAGTATACCCATCGACACTTCACAATGTTCTTTCCTTGCGATCGGGAAAATAAGTACCAAGTGTGATTCTTTAACAAAGAATTAGTTTTTGTCTACATAGATTTCTCCCATTCAGGTCATCCTTCAACATTTGAGTAGGTAACAAGATTAGACGTTTCAAGTACACGAGTCATCAAGTTAATGCTAGCATGTTTCTTTTGAATTTGATTTTTTCATCCAGAGGAGGCATCTACAACATTGTCTCTAGTAGCTTCAATTGTTTTGGAAACCCATCTGGGTAGACAAGAAAAATATGAAATACAATTCAATTCAGTAGGTTGATCAGAAGTTGGAGAGTCTTCATTTGGTGGGCCAGTCGAGACAGAGGACGACGAACTATGCAACTCGGAGGTCGACGGTCGAGTCAAAACAAGAAAAAAATTTGACTACCCAGTCGAAGGACTAAAACATGGAACATGAGAACCAATTTCAGAGACAACATCAAAGGGTTCATCCTATATCAATCCAAATGAAGAATTCAAAAAATTAATGCCAAAATACTTCTCATCAAACCGTACATTTCGTCTGATAATGATTCATTGTTTGGCAAGATCAAACAATCGATGGGATTTAGACTCTTCAGAGTATCCCATCATGATGCAAGCATGAATATTTACACCCAACTTCTTTCTGGAATCATCAGAAATGTGATCCCAGGCAACACATCCAAACACACAGAGGTGGCCAACTGAAGGCTTCTTCCCATACCATCGTTCGACTAGAGTCATTGAAGGAGCAACTCGAGTCAAGATGTGATTGAGCATATAGTTTGCACAATACACCACTTCAACCTAGAAGTGATGGGGAAGATATTTAACCTACAAAAGACATCTATCCATTTTCACTAATGTATGCTTCTTACATTTTACAATTCTATTCTGTTGAGGTGTGTGAGGAACCGACTTCTACTAGTCGATACCAGATCGAAGCAGATATTCTTCAAAATGTCAATTTACATACTCACCACCATTTTCTGATCTCAATTATTTGATGGGTCAACCACATTGATTTTTAGCAAAGGCTTGAAACTACTTGAATTTTTCAAAGGCAAGGTTATTTTTCTTCAGAAAATAAACCCATGTAAAGTGAGATAAATCATCAATGAATGTTAAAATATACCTTGCACCTGCCAATGGAGGTAAATTGATGCAACATACATTACTGTGAACCATATCCAGTAGGTTCCATTCTCATTACACTTTTCCATAGTTGAATGGTGCCTAATGATGCT
Source organism: Picea sitchensis (assembly GCA_010110895.2). NCBI lineage: Eukaryota > Viridiplantae > Streptophyta > Pinopsida > Pinales > Pinaceae > Picea > Picea sitchensis. The sequence goes on along the minus strand of SNQJ01S0128928.1, from coordinate 42,795 downwards.
TCTCAAGTATACAACCCTTAAAAACTCCTTCAGGGGGGAAATACCTTCAGAAAAATAGCAACCATATTCTGAATTGCTAGTGTCTGCAGAATTTGGAAATTCAGATGTCTGAGTCTCCCATGCCAAATTCAACTTCTCTTGTTAGTATGAGAAACAAGTGCAGTTGGGTCGAGTTGTGTCCTGAAACTTGTACATATTTTCCATTGAGTTGAGAGGCCCGTCGATGAAAATCGAATTTCCTTTATTCATATCACAAACATAAAACCGATATGGCCAAAATTCCACAATCTTACATGTTTGTGTCAATTGAGCAACATACAATAGATTGGAACTGATATTTGGCACATGATAGACATTGACAATTTTCCCATGTCGACAAGAAACATCACCTTGACCAACAATATCCAAAGAAAAATCATCAACAACATAGATTTTCCTCTCCTTAGCTTCATCCAACCACGTGAATAAGAATGCATCTTTATCCATGCCATGAGTGCATTTAGATTCAAACACCTATTCATTCTACACAGAATGAGACAACAAGGCTTGAGAAGTTCCAACTTAGAGGGTGAAATTATTAGCAGGTCGACATACATTGGACACATCTCCTTCAAGGCATTTAACCTTCTTTTCTAAATCACCTCTCTTCTTATAGCAGACTTTCTCCACATGTCCAGTATTTTGACAGTACTAACATGTCTTTTTCTTTCAACTTTGTTGTGGTTGTCTCTGTGGTTTATGGTCATGGTATGCATGTTTCTATGTAGAGGCATCAAAATGCACTCTATTCCTAGGATCCATATTTCCCTTTCCCTTGAACAAGTGGGCCTAGTATTTACCACCTAGATTTACTTCTTCAGGAAGTTTGTGTTGATCGGTAATAAAAAGACCACAAAAATATTCAAAGGTGTAGTCCTTACCATCTTCATTTTGTGCTTTCCAGTTGGTGGGGAAATTCAACACGAACATGTTGAATGGTCTTCTCAAGTTCATCATGACCAACTCAATGAATTGTCCATCCTTCTTTTGATAATTCTTTCCACATTTGCCTAATTTCAACTAGAGTTCTTTGGCATGCACCAAATATTCCTCCATTCTCTCAAAGGAATGAGGATCAAGAGAGATCAACTCTTTCTCCAACTACATGAAGTGGCTCTCATTGACTTGGTCGAACAATGAATTCAACTTCTTCCATACTTGATGAAGGCATTCAATTCCACTGAGGTGAAATTGATTCTCCTGTGAGATGTAGGTCATGATGACTCCTACATCCTCATCCTTCTTTCCATCAACAATGAACTTTTCATGATCGTGATCTGTTGGATTTGAAATCAGAACCTTCATATAATACCGCAGTCCTTTGTTCTTCAGTAAGGTTTCCATATCTGGAGCCCATACTGCATAATTTTATTCATTCATTAAAACAAGATCAATATTTGAAGCCATATTCAATATCTAGACAAAAAATTGTCTATTTCAATAAGTTCCAATCAACAAACCATCAGCCCATAGCCAATCACACAACATATTTGTCTCAACAAGGTTTGCAKATAATAGGTCGATTCCATTGGCTYTGATTCCATGTTGGGGAATAGGGTGGAAGACGACATGAAACARGAGCACAATACTGTAGATAATTGAATATGAACCAAATATTTTYGAAGATAAAGGGTGGTGTCGAAATACACCATTATAGCACTTAAKAACAACACACTGTGATCATAACATCATAGTACATGTTGCAAATCTTCATCCACATGATATATTGTAGACTCTCCATGATGAAACTGACCCAAGTGATCTTCTTTTTATAGCCTCAGGATCTAACCAACTTCCATATAATCCGGGAGATCTTGTCCACATGTAACCATCGATTGTTAGAGTTGAATCTGTCAAATCCACTATGTCGATTTGGATTAATAAGGATGCTTGAACCTCATGCCTACACGTCCAACTCATAGTTGATTTCTGGGCTGGTCAATCCACTACCAAATTATCTTCGACTGATGATCGATTGTCTGATCAACAGGCACGTCGACTAATCGACTGACTAGTGTAGCGTGTTGGTCAACCGTCCGACTAACTGTGTCCATATGTTGGTCGAAATCTCAACTGATTGAACCCAAGATATGCGTGATGAAACATCAATTATTGATGTTCCAACAAAGATTCCCTACAAATATGCTTCCCCTGCCCTTAACAATCTAGTTATCAAAATTCCCAAACACTAACCTGAAACCTTGTACATTGTTCCACACACTAAATTTAATGAAATGTGATGAATAACTCATTCCCTTTCTAAGAAGCTTGGTAATTTTCATGTAGCATCCATGTTACCCAGAAGACAAGCTACTTGTCAACCTCTTACCCAATCCAACATTCTTGTCAACTCCATTGAGGATTTGGTTGAGTTCTCCTTGTAGGAATTACCATAACCCTTATACCAAACACATCATACTCCTCCAGGATCCACTCCTTCCACCTTCAGTTATGAATTTGGTTCTAAATTTAAAGAGGACACTGGAAGAAACAACAATATGGATAGTAATTAGAACCATGTTCCTGCATGGATGTCTCAATGGGATTTAATATTGCTAGGACTCATGCATGATTTTCCCAAACGTCCAGAGAATATTTTACCCATGTTTGACCTAGACAAGTCATGTTCTCCCAATGACCATATAAATAACTTCTACCTAGAAATATGTCTTATGAATGTCAAGCACGAAGATGTAATCTACAGGTTGTTCCCCTATACCTTTGAGAATAAAGCTTCCACGTGGTATTATAATATTTTGGTTGGGTCCATAAGAAGTTGGGATGTGTTTGATAAATCTTTCCTTAACAAGTTTGGAGAACAAAATACCCGCACTACCCTTCTTAGAGAATTAATCACCATTAAAATGGAAAATAAGGAGAAAATAAAAGACTTTAACCAACATTTTACAACTATCCTCAAAATGTTTCATGTTGAAACTGTTCCTACTGAAGCACTGATTGTAGAATATTGCACCTCTTCTTTACATCCTTTTATAGCTATGCTTGTCAAAAGAGATGGAGAATCCAAATTTAGAATAACTTTTTAAGGAGAAAAATAATTTAGAAAAATATTTTCTAAATTATCCGTTAAGAAGCACTTAATGTTAAAAAAACTACCTGAGAAAGAACCGACTAACTTGGACAGTGTGCTCAAACTGGTTAAAAAATTATCCAACGAAGTGTTGGACCTAAAAAAGAACGTCGTTGAGGGGTTATCTCATCATAAACCTTTCTGACCGTTTCACAAGAAGCCAAATAATCATCCCAAGCCACCCAAGGCTTCAAACCTTAACCTCAACCTTGATGAGTTTGGTATGGATAATTTTTGTTCATATCATCAAACCAACCACTCTGAGCAAACTTTACCTCAGTGGATAAAGTATCTGACTCTGACTATCAACCAAATTTTGGAACAACAATCTGTTGTCCACTAAGGAAGGGGATAACATTGAGGAATCCATTCTATTCTTGTGGGATTGGTATTTAGATTTTGACGATGAAAAAGTAGAGGAAGTATCCCTAGGAGATATACAGGCTACTAAGACTATTACAAAAGATTACAACCTACAAAGGAAAGGGCCTATGTCAAAACACTACATCACATTGTCTCCATCGCTCAAAATGAATACCTGTGAAAGAATTAATAAAACCAATATTACTCCTTCTGTTACTACAAAAAAACAGAGTAGTTACTCTCAAACCAAAGCTTCCCCAAGTACTTACCAACCAACCAAGACTACCAAAATTCCAATCATACACTCAATGGACTACAATTTCATAGAATACATGAAAAATACCAAGGAAAATGTCCCATTGTTTGACATTTGTTCCCTTCCACAAAAAATATATTTGATTGTTAACACCTTCATCTCCTTACCCTCTCAACAGAAAACAACAACAATCGTAGACAACACTCCTAAAATTGTTGAATCTAAAATGGAAGACAAAATTGAAGTAAAATCCATTGTAAATGTGACAAGCATAGGATCACATTCTAGATCTCAGACCCCACCTTTCCTTCTTGTTCAATGTGCATAACTGTTTGGTGGACTCTGACGCTTCTTCCAATGTCATGCCATACTCCATTTTTAAAAATATAAACAATGTATGAGTAAAAATCACTACAAGGATCATTCAGTTAGATAATTCAGATGTCAAAGTCACGGGAGAACTAAAGGATGTTATTATTAGAATAGCTTCAGAACCTATAGTTCACCAGGTAATTGATATTATAGTTGTGGATATCCCAGAAGGCTATGGTTTGTTATTAAGCAAGGATTGGTCTCAGAAACTACAGGGTTACTTCTCCACCGATTTGTCTCACTTGTGGCTACCATATAAAGAAAGGAAAAATAAGACAAGGGTATACAACTAAACCTACATGAAGCATATTATCATAGAACTAGAAGGTAAAAATGAGCCAATTAGTTTTTCTCACACAATTTTGGGTAATTGTTTCTTAGATATTGACCATGGTTGTTATACAACTCAAGGATCACCCTTCCAATTAGATGAATGATCCAAACTCCTCCATTGCACAAAGATTGATGAAAATGATTGTACCATATTAGAAACAATTACTCCTAGTCTTACTAACTTAGTTCTAGGAACTAACATTTGGACTATGTTTTTTTATGGCTCCAGGTCACAAGAAGGAGCTGGGGAAGGAAGCATATTGATTGATCCTAGAAAACACAAAACTCTGATATCCTTCTGATTAGAGTTCAAATGCACCAATAACGTGATCAAATACGAAGCCTTGATTCAAGGTTTAGAGAAATCCATTGATCTCAAGGTACGATGTTTAAAAGTTTTTGGTGATTCAGAAATAATTGTTAGACTGGTAAATAATTCCATACAATTCCTATCTTCCCATATTAAAGGTTACCAACAAGAGAAATGAAAACTTATAAGTTCTTTTGATGCATTCAATGTTACTTCATTTCCTCATTCCCATAATGTCGTTGTTGACACTTTAGTTAATGCATCATCCAGGTTCACCCCTATGAATAATGGATTTACTGTTGAAATTATTTTCAGGCCCTCTGTATTTGACAACATCACAAACTGGAGAGTATATAATGATTTTTTTATAGATAATAAACTTCCTCGTGAATGTTGATATTTTTAAAGATGTTGTGATTGATGATGAAGAACATTAGCAAGAGTTGCATAAATACTGTGATTAAGTGAATAAAGTCAAGGGTAACTACATCCTCGAGAATGTATTAACTTTGGAAAAGTTGTTTGATCTACAATATATATTTAGAACAACAAGTAATACCAAGAAAAATACCTCTACCATGATGCATTTCTTGGTAAATTTGGGAACCTCTAAGCAGCCTAATTTTATAAATATAGGCACTGAAAAATATACCTTCACTTAGCTCTTCAAGTAGTACACAATTTGTTTCTCTTTGAATTACAAATATTTGAAGACTTATGACACCTGAATCATCCAACACATCATTCCTATAAAGTGCACATTACCCTGGAACCTTTTATTCAAAAGGAGATTAAGAAGATATTGACTGCTCGAATAATATTCAAGGTACATCATTTGACACGGGTGTTCAATTTGGTGCCTTTTAGAAATAAATTTTGCGAGATTATACTTTATGTAGGCTTTCAAAACTTAAATGAGGAATTCGAAAAAGATAATTACCTTTCCCCCCCAATGGAACAAGTACTTCAACTCATCTCAGGTTCAGAAATGCTCTCTTTAACATACATTTTTTCAGGTTATAACCAAGTTCTCATAACAAAACCAGACTGATTAAATACCACTTTTCACACAAAGTGGGGAACTTTTGCTTACCATGGAATTCCATTTGGTTTAATCAATATGGGAGAAACATTCCAAAGGGCCATGGATAATTCTTTTAAAGATATGATCAGTCAAATCATGGTGGTCTATATTGATGATGTGATATATTCCAAGAAAATATCTAACCACCCACACCACCTAAAACAATGTTTCGAAAGGTTCATAAAATAAGGTACATATTCAAATCCTATGAAGAGCATCTATGTTGTTTTATAAGGTAAACTACTCGGGCATGTCATATCTAAAGATGGGGTTTTTGTCGATCTAGAATGAAAAGAATCCATCATGCATAATCCTTTTCCCAACAATAAGAAATTAATGCAATCATTTTTTGGAAACATAAATTTTGTAAGAAGATTCATGTCGGACTTTGAAGAAATAGTCAATCCCCTATATAAAATGATAAAGAAAGATGCGTAGTTCAAAGGGACATCTGTTGAAATGGAATCATTTGATAAATTCAAATCTTCCATAGCAACTTCTCCTACACTACAAAGTTTGGACTTCTCTAGATATTTTTTGTTGTATACTTTTTCTTCAGACCATTCCCTTGCAACAATATTCACTCAGAAGGATGAGAAAGGGAATGGATGCCCCATTTCATTTTATATGGGATTAGGTGTAAACTAATATGAAATAGATAAACAAAATTGTATATAATCGAAGAGAAATAATTTTTTGAAGACAGAAGGTGGTGTCTAGATACACCATTACAACACTTAATCACAACATATTGTGATTAGAACATCACAATGCATATTGGAAATATTCTACACAACAAAGATATCAACATGATGATAATGACCCATCGAGTATGTTATTTATAGATTCAATATCTAACTAACTTCCTTGAAATCGGGAGGATCTTGTCCACATGTAACCGTCAATGGTTAGAGTTGACTCTGTCAAATCCATGTTGTCTATTCGACTCAACAAGGATGCTTGACCTGACCGTCCATGCATCCAAATCATAGTTGATTGATTAGTTGGTCGATCCAGTGAATGCCTATCTTTGACTGATATTTGACTATCCAATCGACAGGCTTGTCAACTACTCGATTGAATGATGTAGATATATGGTTGATTGCTCAACTGACTATTTCCAGATGTAGATCGACCAACCAACTCTATGATTCTAGGAGAAGTGTGATGAACCATAAAAAATTGATGTTCCAACACACCCCCATCAACACACGACTCTTGAGATTCAGGAGGTGAAATTACGTCAGTAGGACACCCCCCCCATAATTGTAGTTTCCTGAAGCCCAAACATCATATGGATCTTGATAAATCTAGCTTCCTATAAAATCTTACTAAAGATATCAACTACCTGATCATGTGTTATGCAATAGATAAGAGAGACAACATTCTCATGAACAAATTTTCACAAATAGTGAGCATGGATGATCCGTCGGATCTTTTAATGACTATGGTTGAGTTTTAATTTTGCGTGCGTTAATTATCCAATTGAGAAGCTTAATGAAAGAATGAGGAAAAGAGAGGAATTATGACAACTGACAGTATATTGTTAGTCATTTGAACCCTGTTACATCTTACTGAAGCCACTATCATCCATGTAGAAAACATTACTAATGACAGCATCAAAAAGACGACTGCAAATGAGCTGATATACTTGAAATATCTGCACGACATGAGCTTATCTTGAAGCAACTTAT
>SNQJ01S0128928.1:6859-24638 GCA_010110895.2 Picea sitchensis | reverse complement strand
AACCGACCACAACCCCTTTCAGGTGGGGTTTGGATTTCAACCATTGGGTCTCATGGATGTTGTACTACCCCTTGCAGCCACCCAGAAAGAATTGTTTCATGCTCCAACTAAAGCTGACAAAGGCACCCATTTCATTGAGCGGATCCATCACATCTGCAAACAGGTTCAGGATATTTTACAGAAGTCCAATGCCAAGTACAAGCAACGCCATGATCAACATCGGGTGCCACACCAGTTTCATATGGGAGACAAAGTTTGGTTTCACTTGCAGAAAGAACGCTTTACAGGGACTCATCAGAAGATTTGTCCACTTCGTTATGAACCTTACACCATCACTAGGGTTATGGGTGACAATTATTTTGAGCTCAAACTTCCCCCCTTCGTTGGCTTGCACCCAATGTTCAATGTGGACCTCCTTCAACCTTATTTTCCACCATTATTGGACACTTCAGAGATAGCAAAAAAATTGACACCAACAGAGCTCAACCCTGACTGCATTGAACAAGAATCCAATGATTATATCATGGAAATATAGGCTAAGGGAAATTTCCAGTAGAGGATCCATATTTATCGGGTTGTCAAAGCAGGGCATCTCCTGCACCAAGGCAAGTGGCTCACCCGGGGCCAAATTCAGTAGAAATTTTCTCATATGATGGGGGAAATCAATGCAATGGATACCATTTCTTCCTAATGGGGGATTATTTATCTAGGAGGATCTTGGTGGCCACCTACCTTTTCCGACTCACTCAAAACGGTTTTTTGGTTACTTACCATTTTTAGTGGGTTTTCGGGTCCCAAACTTCAAGGGCCATTTTGAAGGCCTAAACGACGTTTTTTCATGATCGAGAACCTCAATATTGGTCAAAGGCTCTAATGTATCCCCCTAAATGAATATTCTCCTCAATACCTTTCCAACGAGCTATCGTGCACTCTAAACGAAGATTGTATGCAAAAGTTAACGACATCGGGAAGTTGATGTACTAACTTACCCCAACGGGGCCCACATGACTTTTGGGGCTTCACCTCCTAGGGTTAGGTTTTTGGATATATAGGGTTTTGGATTTCATGTTTATTGTAAAAATTCCTTCAGAGCCTCATATACTCATCTTCTTGTAAATGAGTTTATCCGTCACATCTCTTCTAAGAGATAAGCTTCCACCATTCTAGCAAGCTTGTTTTCAATCTGCATTTTACAGTTTTCAACATATTTCTTATTTAATAGAAGTCAAGTTTTACTGTATCTCTGTTATTATTCACTATGTCTCTTCATTAATACTATAAATCTATGGTTTCATTTTTTTTTGCTCATAAATATGGATCAATGGTAACAGAGTGGTCTGCTCCTTGTTGTTTTTTAATTCATGTCCCCGATGCAGTCAGGGTATAGAGAGCTGGGTCTCGATCTTGTTTATCTTGAGGAAAATTGCTCTCGCACGCCCAAGAAAATGTCCATGGTAGGCGAAAATAAATACGATGGGACATGAAATACTTTCAAAATGTTGCTCGAGGAATCCCTTGACCGACAGAGGAATGAGATGATGGACAACTTTGCACAAATCCTTCGACGGTTGTCGACAAGCGACACATCCACCTCAAGCAGAGGAGCCTCCCCCTTCAAGGTACAGATCAATTTTTTATATTCCGATATTTGAAGTTCAAATAGATTCATATGTCGTAGATAAATGGTTAAACCTTCTAGAAGGTTATTTTTCTGTCCACAACTTTTTTGATAGAGAAACGATTACATTTGTGCTCCTCAAGGTTGTCCCCCATGTCAAAGATTAGTGGGACACTTTCTGTGAGAAAAAGGAAATAGAGGGATCCACATTATTTGCAGTTTCAACCACTTGGGGTTCCTTCAAGGATGATATTAAGGAAAAATACTACCCTGTTGGAACTTATGACGAATTGTATACAAGATGGACCACACTGCGGCAGGAAAGAGACCAAACAATGTCAGATTTCACCAATGTCTTCCATACCTTTTACACCAAGATGGGTATCAAAGATTCTGAGTGACATATGGTGCTCAAGTACTATGACGGTTTGCATGGATATATCCAAACATAAATGGAGTTTTTGGACATATCATCCTTTGGCGTAGCCTATCAATATGTTGTCAAAATCAAGCAGAAGCTTAAACAAAAGATGTGGCAGTTTGGGTCTGGGATCCCCTCACAACAAAAGAAGGGCAAGGGCAGCCCCAACCCATAGAAAAAATTACAAATAAAATATGGTAAACCTCAAGAAAACTAGTCCAAGCCGCAAGTAAATAAGGAGAATGGGAAGACGAAAAAAGATACCGAGAAGTGGTGCTACTTCCATAAGAGCACCTGGCATAACATTGATGATTGAAGCTCAAAGTAGTCATTGGTAGTTGAGGTAAAATCCTTTGAATTAGATGCGGGTTTCAACCCTGAGTCAGAATCAAAAGGGGAGACAGATCATTGACATGAAACCCAGTGCCACCATTTCTACCACCAAGATCCATCTTGATGAACCTGATGAGACAGAGTAAGGAAATAACCTCTTTCATTCACAAATGTGGGTGAAAGGCACTCCGTTGCACTTCATCATTGATAGTGGTAGCCATAATAACCTCATATCAGCAGAGGTATTCAAGTGGCTAGCCCTACCGACAACACCACACCCACATCCCTACACCATCGGATGGCTCCGTCAAGGAAGTGATATTTGTGTCAGCCAACAATGCCTCCTGTTGTACGACATCAAGCCATTCAAAGATGAGGTATTGTGTGATGTTTCTCTCCTTGAAGTTTTTGATGTTCTTTTGGGGCAACCTTATTTATGGAAACATCATGTTGTATATGAGTCTAGGACTCACAATTTTATTATTACTTTGAATAGGAAATTGTACAGGATACCCGAGGCAGTCCCACCTAGTGCTATTTCCTTTATCTCTGCCAAGCAATGTAGGAAGGTCATTTCTCAGATTGGGAAATTCATCTTCTTCGTGATTTTCTCTCATAGTGAGAGAAAGGTTGAAACCGCATCCATGGTCTGCATGACCAACCTCTCCATGCAACAGAAAAAAGTGGATACGGTCGTGGAAGAATACAAAGACATCTTCTCATCACCTACTGGGGTACCTCTGCATTGACAACTCAAGCATCCCATCGATATGACCCCTGATGCACCGCTACCCAATGGGCCAGTCTATCATCGCTCTTTGCTAGAAAATAAGGAGATCAAGTGTTAAATCCAAGATATTATCCATAAGGGGAACATATGACCCATATCATCACCTTGTGGAAACCCAATTGTGCTAGTGTGGAAATACGAGAGCTGGCGACTCTGCATTGATTTTCAGGTGCTAAATAAAATCACAGTCAGGAACCGATACCCGATTCATCGAATTGACGATCTCCTTGATAATCTCAAGGGGGAAAAATAATTCAATAATATTGATCTGAAGTATGGCTACCATTAGGTCCCAATAGATCAGACATATGTATGGAAAACTGCCTTCAAGTCAAAAGAACGTCTTTTTGAATGGTTGGTCATGCCCTTTGGTTTGACAAATTGCCCAACAACTTTCATGAAAATTATGGACGATATCTTGCAGTGTTTTACCAATTATTTTGTGGTGGTTTATCTGAATGACATCCTCATATACAACAAGACTTGGGTAGAACACTTGCAGCATATTCAACAGGTTCTACACACTCTGCGACAACACAAGCTATATTCCAACTTGGAAAAATGATCCTTCAGCATGGACAAGGTCCAATACCTAGGATACATTTTTGATGCAAATTGTGTGCATGTTGATCTAGCCAAGATTCAAGTCATTCATGACTGGCCAACCCGAAGCACACTCATTGAGCCTCAGAGCTTCTTAGGCCTTGCCAATTTCTATCACACATTTGTGTTGGGATTCTCCCATATTGCATGGGCCCTCATCTAAATAATCATAGGTCATGGTAAGGGAAAGATTATGTGGGGCCTCTCCCAATAGAAAGCATTCGATGATCTGAATAAATGCTTGTGTTCAGCCTCAATGCTTTCATTACCTGACGTGAAACAACCTTTTGAGATTGAGATAGATGCTTTAGACTAAGTTGTGGGCACAGTCCTCACTCAACACRGCTACCCCGTGGCCCATCATAGTGAGACACTATCATATGTTGTCCATAAGTACCCTACTTACGACAAATAAATGTACTCCATTTTACAAGCCTGTCGCCAGTGGAGGAATTACATTATCAGGAAGGARACATTCATCCACATTGATCATAAGTCRTTGTAGTTCATGCATACGCAATATAAATTACAGAATGACTGCCATCATAAGTGGTATACATATTTGCAGTAGTTCCACCTCAACATCAAGTATAAAACAAGAAGTACCAACCAAGTCAATGATTTCCTCAGTCGACCTCTAGTCACGACACTCACCACAGTGCTAGAGTCTTACATCCATGAGACGTCTAGATGGCCCCACCTCTATGGGACATATCTTGACTTTGCCAACACCTACTAGATGTTGGGCGCAAACAAAACTATCACTAATTTCCATTTTTAGGATGGGTTGTTGTGCGATCTGGTCCATCTCTTCATTCCATCAAGCGAATGAGTGAAGCTGATTTGGGAATCCCACTACAATCAGGTTGCAGGACACTTCGGCATGGAAAAGACAGTGGAAGTGCTACAACGAAATTTCTATTGGATGAAACTTTGACAGGATCTCARCAAGTATATCTGGTCTTGAACCATTTGCACTATTTCAAAACCGACCACTAAGAAATCGGGCATGTACACTCCTTTTTCTACTTCTGACAGGCCCTAGGAATCCATCTCAATTCACTACATGTTGGGCCTTCCATCCACCAAGCGAGGAAATGATTGTGTTTTTGTGGTTGTTGATCACTTTTCCAAGATGATGATTTTGTCCTCCTGCAAGAAGAGCATCACAACGGAGGCCACTTTGGGATCCCACAAACCATTATCTCAGATCGGGATTAACCAATTCCTCAGCACATTCTGGTTGAGCCTTTGGTCACTGTTGGACACCAAGCTTAGCAATTCCATTGCCTTCCACCCCTAGATGGATGGTCAAATAGAGGTCATCAACCAATTGATCATCCAAATCCTTCGCATGTACAATTCCAAGCACCCTCGCACTTGGGATGAGAGTATTCCCTATGTTAAGCACAACTACAACAAATCCATACATAACTCAACCAACCACATCCCCTTTCAGGTGGGGTTGGGATTTCAACCATTGGGTCCCATGGATGTTGCACTACCCCTTATGATCATCCAGGAAGACTCATTGCATGCTCCAACTGAAGCTGAAAAATCCACCTGACTCATTGAGCAGATCGAGCACATCTTCCAATAGGTTCAAGATATTTTATATAAGCTCAATTCCAAGTACAAGAAGCACCATGATCAATAATGGGTTCCACACCAGTTTTAGGTGGGAGACAAAGTTTGGTTGCACTTGCAGAAAGAACACATTACAGGGCCTCATCGAAAGATTTTTCCACTTTTCTATGGACCTTACACCATCACCAAGGCCGTGGGTGTCAATTATTTTGAGCTCAACCTTCCCCCCTTCCTTGGATTGCACCCAATGTCCAATGTGGACCTCTTTTGGCCTTATTTTCCACCATTATTGGACACCTTGGAGATAGAAAAACAGTCAAAACCAACATAACTCAAATATGACTTCATGGAATAGGAATCCACTAATCAGATCATGGACACATAGGTCAATGGCACTCACCAGCAGAAGATCCAACTTTATTGGGTTGTCAGAGCAGTGCAACTCTTGTACTAAGGCAAGTGGCTCACCGGGGGCCAAATTTAGTAGAAATTTCCTCATCTGGTGGGGGAACTCAACATAATGGAGACCATTGATTCCAAATGGGGGGGATTGATCCAGGCGGATCTCGGTGGCAACCCATATTTTCCAACTAGCTCAAAACATGTTTTTGGCAACTTACTATGTTTAGCAGTTTTTCGGGTGCCAAACTTTCGTGGCCATTTTGAGGGCCTAAACGACGTTTTTTTACGATAGGGAACCTCAATGAATACAAAATTATCTGCTTGAGCCCCTTAAATGAATATCCTTATCAATAACTTTCCAACGATCTATTGTGCGGTCTAAATGATGATTGTATGCAAAAGTTGCGACCCTGGGAAGTTGATGTACTAACTTACCCCAACGGGGCCCACATGACTTTTGGCGCTTCATCTCCTAGGGTTAGGTTTTTGGATGTCTATGGTTTTGGAATTCATGTTTATTGTAAAAAATCCTTTAGAGCCTCATTGTACTCATATTCTTGCGAATGAGCATAGCCATCACATCTCTTCTCACAGATAAGCTGCCACCATTCTAGCAAGCTTGTTTTCAGTCTGCATTTTACAGTTTTCAACATATTTCTTATTTAATAGAATTCAAGATTTATTGTATCTCTATTATTATTCACTATGTCTCTGTGTTAATATTATAAATCTATGGTTTCATTTCTTTCCACTCATAAATCCATATTAGTGGTATCAGAGAAAATTGATCCTTGTCGTTTTTTAATGCATGTCCCTGACGCGGTCAAGGTATAGAGAGTTGGGTATCGATCTTGTTTCTCTTGAGGAAAAATTCTCTCACATGCCTAAGAAACCATCCATGGCAGGCCAAAAGAAAAAATGATGGGACAAAATATCCTTTCAAAATGTTTCTCAAGGAATCCCTTGAGCGACAAATGAACGAGATGATGGACAACTTTGCACAAATACTTTGACGACTGTCGACAAGAAACACATCCACCTCAAGAAGAGGTGTCGCCCCTTCAAGGTATATATCAAATTTGATATTCCTATATTTTAAGTTCAAATAAATGTGGATATTGTAGAGAAATGGTTAAACATTCTATAAGTGTATTTTTCTATCCACAACTTTTTCGATAGAGAAAATATTACATTTGCGCTCCTCAAGGCCTTCCCCCATGTCAAAGATTGATGGGAGACTTTCTGTGAGAAAAAGGAAATATAGGGATCCACATTATTTGTAATTGTACCCACTTGGGTTTCCTTCATGGATGATATTAAGGAAAAATACTACCCCGTTGGAACTTATGACGACTTGTATACAAGATGGACCACACTCCGGTAGGAAAGAGACCAAACAGTGCCAGATTTCACCAATGTCTTCCATACCTTACACACCAATATGGGTATCAAATATTCTGAGTGAAATATGATATAAATTACCACGCTGGTCTGCATAGATACATCCAGACATAAATGGAGTCTTTGGACATCTCTTCCTTGGGCGTGGTCTATCGATATGCCTTCAAAATCGAGAAGAAGCTTAAAAAAAAGACGCTACAGTTTGGGTCTAGGAACCCCTCACAACAGAAGAAAGGAAAGGGAAGCCCCAACCCATAGAAAAAATGATAGAGAAAACATGGGAAACCTCAGGAAAACCATTCCAAGCCGTAAGAAAAGAAGGACAATGGGAAGACGAAGAAAGATACCAAGAAGTGGTGCGACTTCCAAAATAACCCCTAGTATAATACGGTTGATTGTCACTCAAAAAAGTCATAGGTGGCTGAGTTAAAATACTCTAAATCATATCCGAGTTCTGAATCTAAGTCAGAAGCAGAAAAGGGGAGATAGATCATTGATGTGAAGCCTAGTGCCACCATTTCTACCACCAAGATCCAGCCCGATGAAAATGATGAGCTAGAGGAAGGAGAGAACCTCTTTCATTCACAGATGTGGGTGAAAGGCACTCCAATGCACTTCATCATTGATAGCGTTAGCCAGAAGAATATTATATCAACAAAGGTATTCAAGAGGTATCCCTACCGAAAATGACACACCTACAACCCTACACCATTAGATGGCTTCGTCAAGGAATCGATCTTCGCGTCAGCCAAAAGTGTCACTTCTCGTATGACATCAAGCCATTCAAAGATGAGGTATTATGTGATGTTTCTTCCCTTAAATTTTGTGATGTTCATTTGGGACAACCTTATTTATGGAAACATCACGTTGTATACGATTTTATGCCTCGTAGTGTGATTATTACATTGAACAAGAATTGTACAAGATACCCGAGGTAGTCCCATCTAGTTTTATTTCCTTGATCCCTGCCAAACAATGAAGGAAGGTCATTTCTCAGACCAGGATTTTTTTCTTCTTTGTGATTCACTCTCAGAGTGAGTGAAAAGTTGCAGCCACATCCATGGCCTCTGCGCCCAAAGTATCCACGCAGCAAAAGTAAGTGGATAAATTTGTGGAAGAATACAAAGACATATTCTCATCACCTACTAGGGTACCTTTGCACTACTAGGTCAAGCATCCCATCGATATGACCCCCGACACACTGCTACTCAATGGGCCAGTCTATCACTGCTCTCTAATGAAAATAAGGAGATTAAGCGTCATATCAAAGAATTTCTCCACAAGGGGCACATCTGACCCAAATCATCACCTTGTGGACACCCAATCACGTTGGTGTATAAGAAATACGGGACCTAGAGACTCTGTATTGATTATCGGGCCCTAAATAAAATCACAGTCAGGAACCGGTACATGATTCCATGAATTGATGATCTGCTTGATAAGCTCAAGGGGGCCAAATACTTCAGTAATATTGATTTGAAGTCTCAATACCATCATGTCCCAATAGAGTAGACATATGTATGGAAAATTGCATTCAAGTCAGAGGAATGTTTTTTTGAATGGTTGGTCATGCCCTTTGGTTTGATAAATGCCCCAACAACTTTCATGAGAATGATGGATGATATATTGTGTCCTTTCCATAATTATTTTTTGGTGGTGTATCTGTATGACATCCTCATCTACAATAAGTCTTGGGTAGAACACTTGCATCATATTCAACAGGTTTTGCACACTCTGTGGCAACACACGCATTATGCCAACTTGGAAAATTTCTCTTTCGGCATGGACAGGATCCAATACCTAGGCTACATTTTTTATGCGCATGGTGTACATTTTGATCCAACCAAGATCCAAGTCATTCGTGACTGGCCAACCACAACCATGCTCACTGAGCTTTGGATCTTCTTAGGTCTTTCCAATTTCTATTGCGGATTCGTGGTGGGATTCTCCCATATTTCATGGGCCCTTAACCAAATAACCAAGGGTGGTGGTAAGGAAACATTTGTGTGGGGCATGTCCCAACAGAAATAATTCGATGATATGAAGAAGTGCTTGTGCTCATCCCCATATATTTAATTACCTGACATGCAACAACCCTTTGAGATCAATATAAATTCTCCAGACTATGTTGTGGGCACAATCCTCACTCAACATGGCCACTCCGTGGCCTATCATAGTGAGACACTATGAGATGTTGTCCGTAAGTAACCTACTTATGCAAAAGAAATGTAGTCCATTTTGAAAGCCTGTTGCTAGTGGAGGAATTACATTCTCAAGAAGGAGACAATCATCCACACTGATCATAAGCCACTGCAATTCATGCAGACACAAGGAAAATTGCAGAAAGACTGCCATTAGAAGTGGTCCACATATTTGCAACAATTCCACCTCACCATCAAGTATAAAACAAGAAGTATGAATCGAGTCATTGATTTCCTTATCCGACCTCAAGTCATGACACTCACCACCGTGATAGAATCATGCGGCCATGAGACCTCTAGATTGCCCACCTCTATGACATAGATCCTGACTTCGCCAACACCTACCAAAATTTGGGCAAAAACACAGTTGTCACTAACTTCCATATTCAGGACGAGTTGTTGTGCCATTTGGGCCATCTTAGCATTTCATCAAGTGAGCGAGAAAATATGATTTTTGAAGCCCACTACTCTTTGGTGATAGGAAAATTCAACGTGGAAAATATAGTGGCAGTGTTGTAGCGACATTTCTACGAGCCGAAACTTTGACAGGATCTCAACAAGTATATCTGATCCTGCACTGCATGCGCTATTTTCAAACCGGCCACTAAGAAATATGTCATGTAAATTCCTCTAATAACTCCTGACAAGTTCTAGGAATCCATCTCAATGGAATATATGTTGGGCCTTTCGTCCACCATGCGGGGAAATGCCTGTGTTTTTTTGGTTGTTGATTGCTTTTCCAAGATGATGATTCTGGGCGCCTACGAAAAGAGCATCACAGTGGAGGCCACTACCAAGATCTTCTTTGAACTAGTGTGGGTACACTTTTTGGATCCCACAAACCATTATCTCATATTGGGACAGTCAGTTCCTCAACACATTCTGGTCGAGCCTCTGGTCACTTCTAGACACCAAGCTCACCAAGTCCACTACCTTCCACCCCAATATAGATGTCCAAACAGAGGTTGCCAACCAAATGATCATGCACATCATGCGCATGTACAATTCAAAGCACCCCCACACTTGGGATGAGAGTCTTCCCTATGTTCAACATAGATACAACAGAGCCATACATAGATCAACCGACCACAACCCCTTTTAGGTGGGGTTGGGATTTCAACCATTGGATCACATGGATGTTGCACTACCCCTTGCGTCCACCCAGGTAGACTTGTCACATGCTCCAATTGAAGCTGACAAAGCCACCCAATTCATT
Source organism: Picea sitchensis (assembly GCA_010110895.2). Classification (NCBI taxonomy): domain Eukaryota; kingdom Viridiplantae; phylum Streptophyta; class Pinopsida; order Pinales; family Pinaceae; genus Picea; species Picea sitchensis. The sequence goes on along the minus strand of SNQJ01S0128928.1, from coordinate 14,066 downwards.
AAGTGGATATAGCACATCCACCAATAGGTTTAGGATATTTTACAAAAGTCCAATGCCAAGTAAAATAAATGCCATGATCAACAATGGTTGCCACACCAGTTTTAGGTGGGAGACAAAGTTTGGCTGCACTTGTAGAAAAAATGCATTACATGTCCACATCAGAAGCTTCATCCACTCCATTATGGACCTTACACCATCACCAATTTTTTGGGTGACAATACACTTGAGCTCAACCTTCCCCCCTTCATTGGCTTGCACCCAGTGTTCATTGTAGATCTCCTTCGCCCTTATTTTCCACCATTATTGGACACATCGAAGATAACATAACAGTTGAAACCAATAGAGCTCAACCATGACTGCGTGGAACATAAATCCACTGATCATATTATGGACACACAAGTCAAGGGCACTCGCCAAGAAAGGATCCGTCTTTATTGGGTTGTCAAAGAAGGGTAGCTCCTACACCAAGGCAATTGGCTAACCTAGGGCCAAATTCAGCAGAAATTTCCTCACCTAATGGTGGAACAAAACGTAATGGAGAACATTTATTTTTAAGGGGGGAGGATTGGTCTAGGAGGATATTAGTGGCCACCCACCTTTTCCAACTGGCTCAATTTTTTTTTTTCACAACTTACTATTTTTAGCAGTTTTTCGTGTCCCAAACTTCCGGGACCATTTTGAGGGCCTAAACAAAAAAAATTCATGATCGGGCACCTAAAAGATATCTAAAGGCTCCAATCAATCCCTTTAAATGAATATCCTCATCTATACCTTTCCAACGAGCTATCACGCACCCTAAACGAAGATTGTATGCAAAAGTTACAACCCAGGGAAGTTAATGTACTAACTTTCCCCAACAGGGCCCACATGACTTTTGGTGCTCCATATCCTAGGGTTAGGTTTTTGGATGTATAGGGTATTGGAATTCATGTTTATTGTAAAAATTCCTTTAAATACTCATTGTACTCATCTGATTGTGAATGAGTGTAGCCATCATATCTCTTCTCAGAGATAAGCTGCCACCATTCTAACAAACTTGTTTTCAGTCTGTATTTTACAGTTTTCAACATATTTCTTAGTTAATAGAATTCAGGTTTTACTATATCTTTGTTGTTCTTCACCGTGTCTCTGTTTTAGTATTGAAAATATGTGGTTTCATTTCATTCCACTCATAAATATGGATCAATGGTATCAAAGAGGTCTGCTCCTTGTTGTTTTTTAATGCATGTCCCCAACACGGTCAAGGTATAGATACTTGGGTCTCGATCTTGTTTCTCTTGAGGAAAAAAACTCTCGCACGCCAAAGAAACCATCCATGGCAGGCGAAAAGAAAGAAAATGGGATAGGATATACTTTCAAAATTCTTCTCGAGGAATCCCTTAAGCGACAGAGGAACAAGATGATAGACAAGTTTACACAAATCCTTCAACGTATGTCGATAAGAGACACATCCACCTCAAGCGGAGGTGTCACCCCCTTCAAGGTACAAATCAATTTTGNGTTTTACTATATCTTTGTTGTTCTTCACCGTGTCTCTGTTTTAGTATTGAAAATATGTGGTTTCATTTCATTCCACTCATAAATATGGATCAATGGTATCAAAGAGGTCTGCTCCTTGTTGTTTTTTAATGCATGTCCCCAACGCGGTCAAGGTATAGATACTTGGGTCTCGATCTTGTTTCTCTTGAGGAAAAAAACTCTCGCACGCCAAAGAAACCATCCATGGCAGGCGAAAAGAAAGAAAATGGGATAGGATATACTTTCAAAATTCTTCTCGAGGAATCCCTTAAGCGACAGAGGAACAAGATGATAGACAAGTTTACACAAATCCTTCAACGTATGTCGATAAGAGACACATCCACCTCAAGCAGAGGTGTCACCCCCTTCAAGGTACAAATCAATTTTGATATTATTTTATTTGAAGGTCAAATAGATGTGGATGTCATAGATAAATGGTTAAACCTTCTAGAAGTGTATTTTTCTTTCCACAACTTTTCTGATAGAGAAAAGATTACATTTGCACTCCTCAAGGTTGTCCCCCATGTCAAATATTGGTGGGAGACTTTCTGTGAGAAAAAGGAAATAGAGGGATCCAAATTATTTGCAGTTTCCCCCACTTGGGGTTCTTTTATGGATGTTATTAAGGAGCAATACTACCCTGTTGGAAGTTATGACGACTTGTATATGAGATGGATCACACTGCGACATGAAAGAGATAAAACAATGCCAGAGTTCACCAATGTCTTCCATACCTTTTTCACCAAGTTGGGTATCAATTATTCTAAGAGACATCTAGTGCTTAAGTACCGTGGCATTTTGCATAGATACATCTAGACATAAATGGAGTTTTTGGACATCTCATCTTTGGGCGTGACCTATCGATATGTTGTCACAATCGATCAGAAGCTTAAACAAAAGATGCAGTAGTTTGGGTCTGGAAACCCCTCACAATAGAAGCAGGGCAAGGGAAACCCCAACCCACAGAACAAAGGACACATAAAATGGGAAGATGAAGAAGGACAATAGAAATATGAAGAAAGATATCGAGAATTTGTGTGACTTCCATAATATCCCCTGGCATAACACTGTTGATTGTCACTCAAAGAATTCATTGGTGGTTGAGGTAAAATCATTTGAATTAGATGTGGGTTACGACTCTTAGTCAGAACTAGAAAAGGTGAGACATGTAATTGATGCAGAACCCGGTGCCATCATTTCTACCACAAATATCTATCCCGACGAATCTGATGAGTCAGAGGAAGGTGAGTGCATGTTTCATTCACAGATGTGGGTGAAAGGCACTCCGCTGCACTTCATCGTTGATAGCGGTAGCTAGAAGAACCTCATATCAGCAGAGGTCTTCAAGTGGCTAGCCCTGCCATCAATGCTACACCCACNAGAGGAAGGTGAGTGCATGTTTCATTCACAGATGTGGGTGAAAGGCACTCCGCTGCACTTCATCGTTGATAGCGGTAGCTAGAAGAACCTCATATCAGCAGAGGTCTTCAAGTGGCTAGCCCTGCCATCAATGCTACACCCACAAACCTACACCATCAGATGGCTCTGTCAAGTACTCGATCTTCGCGTCAGTCAATAGTGTCACTTGTCATATGACATAAATCCATTCAAAGATGAGGTATTGTGTGATGTTGCTCCCCTTGAAGTTTGTGATGTTCTTTTGGGCCAACCTTATTTATGGAAACGTCATGTTGTATATGAGTTTAGGCCTCGCAGTGTTATTATTAATTTGAACAGGAAATTGTACATGATACTTGAGTTAGTCCCACTTAGTGTTGTTTCCTTGGTCTATGCCAAGCAATGCAGAAAGGTCATTTATCAGACTGGGAAGTTTGTCTTCTTCGTGATTTGCTCTCAGAGTGAGCGAAAGGTTGGAGCCACATCCATGGCCTCCGCAGACGACCTCTCCATGCAGCAAAAGAAAGTGGATAAGGTTATGGAAGAATACAAAGACATCTTCTCATCACCTGCTGGGGTACCTATGCATTGTCAGGTCAATCATCCCATAGATCTGACCCATGATGCACCACTACCCAATGGGCTAGTCTATCATCGCTCTCTACTAGAAAATATGGATATCAAGTGTCAAATCCAATAAATGCTCCACAAGGGGAACATACGAACCAATTCATCACGTTGTGGAAGCCCAATCATGCTGGTGCAAAACAGAGACGAGACCTGGTAACTCTGCATTGATTACCGGGCTCTAAATAAATCTCAGTGAGGAACTGGTACCCGATTACCTGAATTGACGATCTCCTTTATCAACTCAAGGGGGACAAATACTTCAGTAAGATTGATATGAATTATGGCTACCATTAGGTCCTAATAGAGAAGACATATGTATGGAAAATTGCCTTCAAGTCAAAAGAAGGTCTTTTTGAATGGCTGGTCATGCCCTTTGGTTTGACAAATGCCCCAACAAATTTCATGAAAATGATGGATGATATCTTACGACCTTTCACTAATTATTTTTTGGTGGTGTATCTCAATGACATCCTCATCTACAAAAAGAATTGGGCAGAACACTTGCATCATATTCAACAGGTTTTGTACACCCTGCGGAAGCACAAGCTATATGCCAACTTGGAAAAATTCTCCTTCGGCATGGACAAGGTCCAATACCTAGGCTACATTGTTGATGTGCATGGTGTGCATGTTGATCCAGCCAAGATCCAAGTCATCCGTGACCGGCCACCCCCAACCATGCTCACTGAGCTTAAGATATTCTTAGGCCTTGCCAATTTATATCGTAGGTTCATGTTGGGATTCTCCCATATTGCATGCGCCCTCATCCAAATAGCCAGGGGTGGTGGTAAGGAAACATTTGTGTGGGTCATGTCCCAAAATAAATTATTTGATGATCTGAAGCAACGCTTGTGCTCAACCCCAATGATTTCATTACATGACCTACAACAGACCTTTGAGATAGAGACAAATGATTTAAACTATTCTATGAGAGCAGTCCTCACTTAGCACGAACACCCAATGGCCTATAATAGTGAGACACTATAAAATGTCATCCATAAGTAACCTACTTATGAAAAAATAAATGTAATCCATTGTGTAAGTCTACCACTAGTGGAGGAATTACATTCTCGAGAATGAGACAGTCATCCACACTAATCATAACTCGTTGCAGTTCATGAAGACACAAGGAAAATTGCAGAATGGCCGCCATCAGAACTAGTCCACATATTTGCAACAGTTCCATCTCAACATCAAGTATAAAATAGGAAGTACCAACCAAGTCATTGATTTCCTCAACCGACCTCCAGTTGTGACACTCACCACAGTGCTAGACTCTTGCGACGATAAGACCGCCAGATGGCCCCACCACTATGAGATAGATCCTGACTTCGCCAACACCTACCGAATGTTGGGTGAAAACACAATTGTCACTAATTTCCATATTCAGGTTGGGTTGTTGTGCCATCTGTGTTATCTATGTGTTCCATAAATAAAGCAAGTGAAGATGATTTGGGAATCACACTACAGTTGGGTGGCAGGACACTTCAGAGTGGAAAAGATAGTGGCAGTTCTTCAACAAAATTTCTATTGGCCGAAACTTCGACATGATGTTAGAAAGTATATATATTCTTGCACTCCCTACACTATTTCCAAACCGACCACTAAGAAACAAGGCCTCTACACACCTCTTCCAACTCCTGACAGGTCCTAGGAATCTATCTCAATGGACTAAATGTCGAGCCTTCCATCCATCAAGTGGGGAAATGACTGTGTTTTTGTCGTTGTTGATCGCATTTCCAAGATGGATATTCTGGCCACCTACAAGAAGAGAATCACAATGGAGTCCATTGCCAAGACCTTCCTCGAATGAGTGTGGGACCACTTTGGGATCCCATAAACAATTATCTTATATCAGGACAATCAGTTCCTCAACACATTATGGTCGAGACTATGGTCACATATGGACACCAAGCTCACCAAGTCCACTGACTTCCACTCCCAGACAGATGGCAAACAGAGGTCGTCAAATGGATGATCGTGCACATCATGCGCATGTAAAATTACAAGCACCCCTGCACCTGGGATGAGAGTCTTCCTTATGTTCAACATAGCTACAACAGATCCATACATATCTAAACTGACCACATTCCCTTTCAAGTGGGGTTGGGATTTCAACCATTCGATCCCATGGATGTTTCACTACCCCTTGTGGCCACCCAGGTAGACTTGTCGCATGCTCCAACTAACACTAACAAAGACGCCTGATTTATTGAGAGGATATAGCACATCCTCCAACAGGTTTAGTATATTTTATAGAAGTCCAATGCCAAGTACAAGCAATGCCATGATCAACATTGATTGCCACACTGATTTTAGGTGGGAGACAAAGTTTGGTTGCACTTGCAGAAAGAACACCTTACAAGGCCTCATAGGAATATTCATTCACTTCGTTATGGACCTTACACCATCACCAATAATTTGGGTTATAATTCTTTTGAGCTCAACCTTCCCCCCTTCCTTGGCTTGCACCTAGTGTTCAATGTGGACCTCTTTCGGCCTTATTTTCAACCATTATTGGACACCTCGAAGATAGAAGAATAATTGAAACCAATAGAGATCAACCCTGACTGCATGGAAAATGAATCCATTGATCAAATTGTGGACACACGGGTCAAGGGAAATTGCCAACTAGGTATCCAAATTTATCGGGTTGTCAAAGCAGGGCAGCTCCTGCACCAAGGCTAGTGGCTCACCTAGTGCCAAATTCAACAGAAATTTCCTCATATGATGGGGGAACTCAATGCAATCGATACCATTTCTTCCTAAGGGGGGTGTGGGGGGGATTGATCTATAAATATCTCGATGGCCACCCACCTTTTCCAACTGGCTCAAAACAATTTTTTGGCAACTTACTATTTATAGTAGTTTTTCAGGTCCCAAACTTCCGGGGGCATTTTGAGGGCCTAAACGATTTTTTTTCACGATCGGGCACCACAATATATAAGAAAGGATTTGATTGATCAACCTAAATGAAGCTACTCGTCAATACCTTTCCAACGAGCTATTGTTCACCCTAAATCAAGATCGTATGCAAACGTTACGACCACAGGATGTTGATGCGGGTTTTGGCTGAGGTAAAAGCCTTTGAATCAAATGTAGGTTCCGACTTTGAGTCAAAACTAGAAAAGGGGATACAGATCATTGGCATGGAACATAGTGCCATTGTTTCTACCACCAAGATCCATCTCAATGAACCTGATGAGGCAGAGGAAGGCATACGCTTATTTCATTCATAGATGTGGGTGAAAAGCACTCTGTTGCACTTCCTCATTGATAGCAGTAGCCAGAAGAAATTCATCTCAGTAGAGTTCATAGGCGGCTAGACCTTCCAACAACACCGCACCTGCAACCCTACACCATTGTATTTCTCCATCAAGGAAGTGATCTTCGTGTCAGCGAACAATGTCGTTTTTCGTATGACATCGAACCATTCAAAGATGAGGTGTTGTGTGATGTTTCTCCCCTTCAAGTTTGTGATGTTATTTTGGGCCAAACTTATTTATGGAAACTTCATGTTGTATATGAGTCTAGGCCTTGCAATATTATTATTAATTTGAACATGAAATTTTATAGGATACCCGAGGTAGTCCCACCTAGTGTTATTTCCTTGATCTCTTCCAAGTAATGTAGGAAGGTCATTTATCAGACTGGGAAGTTT
>SNQJ01S0128927.1:37327-53215 GCA_010110895.2 Picea sitchensis | reverse complement strand
CATCATATGAAGAAGAAGAAAGTACAATAGGAATAGAATATAACACAAATGCCTTAGGCTACTCACAAGATCAAGAAGGAATAAATGCCAAATTAGCCTCGCATCCAAAGAAATTTTCATCAAATTTAACATCTCTTCAAATAATGATTTCATTTGAATGAGGTTGAAGAAGTATGTATCCTTTGACATCTTCAGAATAACCAAGAAAAATAAACTTCTCACTTTTGGGCTGTAAATATTTCCTTTTCTCATCAAAAATCTGAGCCTCTCTACTTTGATCTCCATCTTGTTGTGAGCCTCCAAAGCTTCCGGATGTGTCGGTGGAGTAACTAATTTATCCACCAACTCCCAAAGGTCATACTCTTTCAACACCAACGTTGCTCTTTCTTTCCAAGATAGGAATTTGGTTGCTCAATCCAATCTATCTTCAACTCTCAATGTATTTTTTGCCATCCCTAATACCTCATAAACTACCCTACAAATAACCTGCTCCTGAAAATTTCCCCTGTACAAACATGTATGGACTTGTACATGATTGTTACAACTACAACCCGTTAATGTATGCAACTATCACCACTATATCCCATGTATGTATGTGATTGTCACCATTGTAACCTGCATATGTACATGACTATCACCATTGTAAACAACGTATATGCGAATATTCTCAAATACTCCTGTGTATGTACGTGGTTGTGCATTATATGACCCGCATACACCTCTGTACACCTACAAGAAAAAAGTTTTACCTATGTACATATTTTTTCTGGAAATCTGTCCTTTGATTTCCACCTACTAGTTATGGATCTATCTTGGATCGTGTACTTGGTTTCATCTGAGATAATACCTCCTCTGATACCATGTTGATTTTACTGGATTCAATCCTTATTATGATTTGATACCATGTTTAAATTTCTCCTACTCAACACCTGATAGTTAATTGTAAATAAATCACTAATTGAATTAAAGCACAACTGAGTAATCAACTAAACATACAATGGAAGCATAAACAAGGAAACAAAATCAATCACACATAAACACAAATATTTTTGGGTATATAACCATGGAAAAAACCTCGGAGGTAAAACCATATCTTAGAATGATTTTATTATGCTAAAATCAGGGCTCCCCTAATAGGAATAATCTCTCACTAAGAGAAATAAAACTGCATACAAAACTGGCAAAGTCTGACCTGTTGTACGAACCAGAACTACATGCTTTTCGAGGTGTATGAAAATTTTCTTAAGAAAACCCATCTGTGTATGAAACTGTCTCCATTGATACCTTTGTACATTTATATAAATCTTGTATGGAAACTTTTATACAAAGCGACACTTCCATGTGGCTTCCTCTAACTGAAAACCCACCCACGTGATCTTATGTTTCTCTTCTCCTTGACATTATCTCTAGATGAAAGTCCTTCTCTTAAGAAAAATTCTCAAAAGAAAAATTTTGTATCTACTCTTAAGAATATCAGGTGTCCAGTTTCTTCCTCCTTCACCCTATCCTTGCTTTTATAATCGTGAGTTAAATCTCCAAAGTGATTGCATGTTGAGATTACTTCTCACACTCACTTGAGATTTAGAAACATAATAATTTGTTTTAGCACTTTCCTTAAATAAGTCAATTAACTAATTACATAATTAATTAATAAAAAATATTTCCTAAATACCAATTCCTTTGATTAAAGAAAATCCAAGAGTACAATGATTTGGACGATTTCCACACATATAGACACATAGACCTTTGGGGAAATACATGTTTGATGCTACCACTAGAATAAACTCTCCCTCTTAGTGAGGAAGTATTCTGCACCAATCTAAGTATTTATTTGAAGCATACAAACTTCCCTTTCTCCAAGGGTCTGGTCATAATATCTACAACCTGCTCATCTATGGAAACATATTGAAGCTTACTTGTAACACCCCAAGGTCGAGCCCCTGCTGAACTGTAATTATGTTTATAGGCTAGTGAGCCAAGTGTTTATAAACTGGAAGAATTATGTGTTTATTAGGCCGGAGAGTTCAGATGCTAAGGCCAATGAGCCTGATTTTGTATATGTAAATACTCACATCATTAATGAAATCACATTGTTGCGTGTAGACCGACCACGAAGAAACAATTATGGGGGACTAAGCTCCACTAGGTAGGGAAAGGGAAGGGGCTAAGTGTCTAGGAATAGGGGATAAGTTGGAGGGATTACCTCTAAAGGAATAATATTATATTATCATTTCCTAGAGGCTAAGGTTTGGCATAACCTATGTTGTCCTAAGTTCCTGGGAAAAGGGAATGAGTTTTAAGTGGAGCTCATGCAGCTTCAGGGAGAAATGTGTCAACCTAGGCACATGCATTTTTTAGGTGGGCAAAGTCAGATCGTTGTGGGTTCCCTCACCATTCTTGTGATGGTCGAAACTCTGGAAGTCAGCCATACTCCACACAGATGCACTCACTGAGACAGGGAAAGCCCTGACACAGCCAGCCATTTCCTCCACCATCGACCTCTATAACTTCTGAAACCCGCACACCCGTGTTATGAAGCTAAGCATTTTTCCTGTGAAGCATAGCACGACTATGTAGTGTCTGAGCCATATCGTGCCTTATCCTTTTTTGTTGCTACCCATGTTTTCTATGGACTGGTGTGGCTTACTGTCATTACCAGAGCCCTTACCCAATTTTTTTTGTGGAGGTTACCTGCTGGACTTAGGAACTGGATAGAGGAGGTAGGTTTTCAGGCATGTGAGAAACTCTCTCCAGGTGAGAGAGTGTTTTGAGGAAGTGAGATCTCCTAGAGGGAGTATCATAGCAGCTACAGTACTCTGAGACTTACAGTCCATCCTGTTGTTGAAGCCCTGGAAGGGAGGTGGACAGTCGATGGACTTGTGATAGTGAAGGTGTGCACTCCTAGGGTGGGACAAGCATGTGGGGAATGAGAGTATGTGGGATATGGTCGTAAGTGGCTCTTGGGAGAAAATCCTTCTTGTTGATCTGTGTGAATTTCCTGTTGTCCTTGCCAAGCCTAGGAATCCCTTTCCTGGTGGAGTTTAGTCCTAGCTTGGGGGTGACCCATTATTGAGCATGATGAGAAGTGTGGTATAAAACTGGGAGGTTAGTGGAAGGTATGCACGTAGTTGGTGGTCATCTAATAAAATATAAGTACCCAATATTTGTTCTCTGTATGATTTGTATCCTGAAATCAAGTTATAATGTTATTAGAATTGTTTATATATATTCCATGTATGTTTTGATGTTGTTTCTGAATGAATAGGTGTATGAAACGAATGTTATAACTGTTTAAATTGCATTAGATAGATATGCATATAAATATATATGGTATCAGAGCATGAAATTTATTCGGTTGCATGGCCTGAATTGTTGATTTAAGGCCTGGAATGTTACAAATTGGTATCACAGTAGAAAAACAAAGATGCAGTTATTTAGGTAGTGTTACCTAGCAGAGGTTTTCAGGGTCACGGAGGTTGCAGAATGGTATCAAAGCCAAGATTTCAACACTGAGCCTGGATGGTCCATGGTAGTGGTTAATGAAGAAAATATTTCAGAGCGAATTGTTGTCAAAACAGACAAAACTCAAAGTTCAGAGTGTCACTAGGACTGTGTTCTGAAGCTCAGGAGGTATAACGGCTTAGGGAATGGAAACAGAGAAAGAAGCCACAACAATTGTTGTGTTGGTCCGTGATGTTTAAATTTGGGCTGTAGGATCTATTCTAGAGAAGGAAGACCCTTCATAGTCATTAGATTTAGAAAAGGTGTAGGAAATTTAAACCCTAAGTACTTCGAACTTTGTGACTTCGACGAAGTTTACGTGTGATAGAGCAGAAGGGGCGAAGCCTGAAGTTCCGAAGTTCCAGAGAGGATATACACCACAAATCTGGGGAGAAATTCTTGATCATTGGATCGGACGAAGACAGAATAGAACAGTTAGATTAAGCCAAGAGAAAGAGGTAAGGCACAGTGGTGAAAAACAAATCTTAGTCGACAGATCTACGCACAAGTGATTGTGAGTTGTAGATATCACAACAGTTTGGGAGTTCGGTATTCCGGAGAAACAAAGTATGCTAAGGTAAAACCTTTCAAATACCAAAGTCTCAAAGTCTGGATTTAATCCAGAGTGTTCATTGAAAGAGACGTGTGTCAGCAGATTGGCTAGTTCGGGAATTCGACGTTTAGGAGAAACAAAGTATGCTAAGGTAAAACCTTATGAAGCCTGAAGTCCTGAATTCCGAAGTTAATCTGGATCGTTCATCGAAAGAGACATGTGTCAACAGATTGGCTAGTTAGATAATTCAACATTCGAGAGAAACAAATATGCTAAGGTAAAACCTTCTGAAGCATGAAGTCTAGAAGTCTGGAGTTAATCTGGACCGTTCATCGAAAGAGACATGTGTCAGCAAATTGGCTAGTTCGATAATTTGATGTTCGGGAGAAAGGGATGTGCTAAGGTGAATTATTTCAACGTCCCAAAGCTCGAAGTCCCAAAGTGACACTGCATGATGACATCACCCAGGGTGACATGGAATTATTTATTCCTACCACATGCCATTCAGAATGGAACTTTGACGACCTTGTTGGAACAAAATCAATATGACACGTGCGGTCATGTGTCACCACCTTAATTGTTAACATTTGTACCATGTGAACCACGGAATATAAAGTAGTTCGAAAGTTCATAGTTCTAGAGATTTGAGGAATGAAAGAGTAAAATCTTTCGAAGATTGAATTCTCAAAGTGACGTGGCTTGTTGATGTCACCACAGATGACATGGAAACATGGGATGTGTGCCACATTTCATTCAATTAACAACCTTTGGAAGATATAAACGCCAGTCAAAACTTAACACATGTCACCCATCATATTGTACCATGTGTCCTCTTCTAGTATTTCTCCACGTGGAACTCTTCTTGAGCATGGTTAGTGGGGCCCCTGATGGTCGTAAGGGATGCGTGGCACCAGATCTTGCATTTTGGAGGAAGCCAATGCAAGTGGGTGTAGCAATGACTTCTGAAGGTCAGATATCCAAAATTCATCGGCTTCCTCCATCAACAGAGGACATGTGTCATCATATCCTTCATGTTGAAGGATAACCACTTCGGAGGAAAGTGGGGTCACATGGGTTGAGAACTCCCGAAGGCCAAAGTGCCATAGTTCATCGCAATTGTTGACAGTTGTGGACGTGGGTCAAAATATCTAAAACTCCGAAGAGTTGTCACTCTGGAGGTTTGTGGCATTAAAGGCTTTGGAAACCCTGGAGAATGGAGTCCTGAAGCTAACTATGGTTTTTGATTTGGGTAGAGAGAGGGGACCATTGATTCCTCTCATGTCAGTTGTGAACTTCACGAATTCAAAGTTATAGAGATTGGCATTTTTGTGAGTTGAAAACACCCGAACCCCAAAACTCCGAAGCACGGAGTAAGCACTTGTTGGTTTAGCACTTGGTCATAGCCATGGTCACATGTGAGTTAAGGGATGAAGAAAAGGAACTAGCACCCAAAAATTGTTGCAAAATAGAGAAGGGCTTAGAGATATAATCCTGAGGGATTCTTGATCAACCAAAGACCCACCGAAAATAGAGTCTGGTAGTCTTTTGATTGAATCGGATTGTTTAAGTTATTCTAGAGAATTATTAAGTTTAATAGCCTGACAAAAATTCGGTTGACTGTACATTTTTGCAGCATTACCAATTGTTATGATCAAACAAAATTGTTACCTAGTGAACAGAAATGGAGGAAGAACATGATGCTTACAGTCCGGAGGATGAATTTATAGGAATGGGTGTCCATTTGGGAATTTAAGGAACAAACTCCAATGGGAATGGAGAAGAAATACACAAAGAAATGAGCATGATGAACATCATTAAAAATTTGCAGAAATATGTCCAAATTCACTAGACGGATAATGAAAGACTTAAGAGAGACAAGGAGAAATAGGAAGACTTCAATATGAAGTTGATGCAGATCCTAGAAAAAAATTAAAATAAATTGGATAAGGAAAGTGGATCCAGTAAATCAGGAAGTCACATGTCCCTTGAGGATGAAAGAAGAGGAAGAAGTGGTAGCAGACATCACCAATACTCCCAAAAGAATTCCCATAGGAGAGCACACAGTATCTCAAGTCCATCCCCCATTAGGAAACATAGGAGGTATGGGGTGGATGAGTTGAAAGGAGAAATGAATAAGATCAAACCTCCTACTTTTGATGGGGAGCATAAGAAGGATGAAGATGTTGAAACATGGTTTTTAGGCATGAGGAAGTACTTCCAATTGCAAAACTATTCTTCTCATGCAGAGGGAATAATTTCCATCTACCAACCTAAAGGAAAGACATCCATATGGTGTGATCAGTTGGTACAACTACAATGCCTCAAGGAGAAAAATGTGACTAGGAAGGAATTCAAGAAACATTTTGAAAATAAGTACTTAACCAAGAGATACTATGACAAGAACATGAAAGAGTTCTTTGAACTTAAACTGGGCAGCATGACTATAGATGAATATGAGAGGATACTTCTAGATTTTTTGAAGTATGTCCCTTTCATTAAGGATGAGGTAGTCAATATCCAGATATATCTTAGTGGGATTCCATCTTTCATCGGTAATAAAATCCATTATGATGATCCCAAGACTCTGGAAGAAACTATAAGGAGAGAAAAATGCTTATATGATCAACAAAAAGGAAAGCCTACTTTCCAAAAAGATTGGGAAGACAAGAGGAATTTTAAGAGGGAGAAGAGGTAGAAGGGGAACAAGGCACCACTTTTTAGAAATATTCCTCAATGACAACTAGTTTTGAGAGATCTCAAGATGGATGAACTAGGTGGGAAAAGGCCAAGGTAGACACTTATGTAGTGTTTGGGTTGTACTGGAGATCATAGGTATAGATATTGCCCTCACAGAAAGGACAGGGTGATAGTTGTTCATAACATTCAACAAGAAGAAATAGTGGAGGACATGAGAATAAGAGTACCAAGGATTTATGCATCCCTGGACAACAAGCAAGTTGAGTTTCAATCACACATGATTAAATTTGAAGGTATGATCAATAACCATGCATTTACTATTTTAATTGACTCAAGGGCCAGTCATATTTACATAGATCCTAAAGTTGTGGAAAGATTTCTTTTGCCAAGAAGCAATCATGATAAATCTTGGTTGGTATGGCTAGCTATAGGAGCAAGAGAAAATTTGTTGAGTTGGTTAAATCATGTCCAGTGGGAATGAATGGACTAAGTACCAAGGTAGATTTGAACATCTTTCCTTTGGGATCATATGATTGCCTAATTGGTATGGATTGGTTGGACCAACACCATGCCATACTAGAATATCAAAAAAAGGAGTTCATTTTCTTGGATGAGGAAGGAAATCGGAGAGCATTCCAAGGAATTCCCAGGGTGGTTACTGTCCGAGAAATCTCAGAAATGCAGTTGAAAAAGTGTTACAGGAAGGGTTGTCAAATATTTGCAGCCCATATGGAGGAAGCCTCTAAGGATAAGGTGCCAAATATGGAGGATAGTGTAGTCCTAGAATATTTTGAATATGTGTTCAAGGAGGTACCAGGACTATCCCTAAAGAGAGATATTGATTTCTCTATAAATTTAATCCCTAGAGCAGCTCCAATATCAAAGACTCCTTACATAATGAGTACACCAGAGCTGAAGGAGTTGCAAATGAAGCTTGAAGAACTTTTGAAGAAGGGGTATATATGCCCAAGTGTGTCACCTTGGGGTGCCCTAGTATTGTTCGTGAAGAAGAAAGATGACACATTGAGATTGTGCATCGATTTCAGACAGTTGAACAAAGTGACTATAAAGGACAGGTATCCTCTACCAAGGATTGATGATCTCTTCGATCAGTTGAAGGATGCTAGGATATTTTCAAAGATAGATCTCAGGTCAGGATACCATCAGGTAAGGATTAAAGAGGAAGATATCAGTAAGACCTCCTTCAGGAAAAGGCATGGCCATTATGAGTTCACAGTGGTGCCATTTGGGTTATCAAATGCACCAATTGTTTTCATGTGCTTAATGAATGGTGTTTTCCGAGAATATTTATACAAGTTTGTCATTTTCTTTTTTGATGACATCTACGTATATTCCAAGTATGAAGAAGAACATGAGAATCATTTGAGGATGGTGTTGCAAGTTCTAAGAGAGCATCATTTGTATGCCAAATTGAGAAAATGCTCATTTTATCAAAACAAAATTCACTATTTCGGGCATACCATATATGAAGAGAGGATAGTATTAGACCCTAAAAAGATTGAGGCCATTAAAGGGTGTACAACAACTAAGAAATTGACAGAATTCTGATCCTTCATGGGTCTAGCTAGCTACTACAAAAGGTTCATTTCAAGGTTTTCGAGAATAACTCACCCCATCACTTCCTTGCAAAGGAATGGGAAGAAGTTTCAATGGACAAACGAAAGTGAAAAGAGATTCCAGAAATTGAAGCAGTTATTAACCAGTGCTCCAATTCTGAAGATCAAAGATCCAAATGAATATTTTGTGGTTTGCAGAGACACATTAAAAGAAGGACTAGGAGGAGTCCATAGTCAGAAAGGATTTTTGATATTTTTCGAGTCCGAAAAATTGAAATAGCATGAAAGGCTCTATGCCACTCATGATTTGGAGTTGGAATCCATAGTTCACGCTTTGAATAAGTGGAGGCACTACCTTATGGGAAATAGGTTTGAGTTGAGGACAAACCATAATGGTTTGAAGTGCATGTTTGATCAGTCTACTTTGAATTCTAGGTAGAGTATATGGTTGGAATTCCTCTGTGGATATGACTTTGATATCAAGCACATCAAAGGAAATGAAAACAAGGTGGTTGATGAACTCAACAAGAGAGTGCATGAACTGAATGCTACATCCATTCGCATGTATCAGACGAACATTAAAGGAAAAATCTTTGAGGCTGCAAAAGTCGATTTGTAGTACATGGAATTGGTAACTAAATTGCAGCAAGGTAAAATCCAGTAGAAAGTTGAAGATTATGAATTGGGAATTTATGGAATTATCTTGTACAAAAACAGACTCTATGTACCAAATTCTCTAGAATTGAGAAGTGGGATTTTAAAAGAGATGCATAATGTACCTTATGTGGGACATCAAGGATATCAGAAAATAGTTTCAACAGTCAAGAGCCATTACCATTGGCCGGGTATGAAGAAAGAAATTGCAGAGTACATTGCCAGATGTATGGAGTGTCAAAGGGTCAAAGCAGAGCATAGACAGCCAGCTGGGTTGCTGTAGCCATTAACCATCCCCAAGTGGAACTGGGAAGTGGTGACAATGTATTTCATCACAGGATTTCCCAGAACAAACAAGCAACATGATGCAATCATGGTGGTAGTGGAAGAGCTAACTAAAGTTGCCCATTTTATTCCATTAAAGACAACTCACAAGGAAAGTGATGTTGTTGATATTTATATGAGGGAATTATCGTGCTTGCATGGCATTCCCAAGATAATTGTCTCTGACAGAGACCCAAAGCTTACCTCAAAGTTTTGGAGAGGATTATTCAAGGGGTTCAGGATGAACCTAAAATTCATCACAACTTATCATCATGAGACTGATGGACAAATAGAAAGAGTAAATCAAATGATAGAAGACATGTTAAGAATGTATGTGATGGATAAAGCATATAAATTGGAAGTTTATCTACACTGGGTAGAATTTGCATACAACAATGGGTATCAAGCATCACTGAAGATGAGCCCATTTGAAGCAATTTATGGAAGAAAGTGAAACGCCCTAGTAAGTTGGGAAAACCCAGCTGATAGGGCAGTGGTTGGGCCAGAGATTCTTAGGGAAATGGATGAGAAATTGTTAAATATAAAGTTGAATTTGAAGGTTTCCCAAGGCAGGCATAAAAGCTATGCAAACAAAGGCAGAACCCACAGGGAGTTTAAAGTGGGTGATCATGTTTTCCTGAAGGTGAAAGCCAACAGAAGTTCCTTGAAGTTGGGAAGATGTTCCAAGTTGGCAGCCAAATATTGTGGACTGTTTTAAATTATAGAAAGGATTGGGACAGTATCTTATATGCTTGCATTTCCTACATCCATGACTATTCATAATGTATTTCATGTATCATTACTCAAGAAGTATATACTTGATGTTAATCATGTGATTAATTGGAATGTGATTCATGTGGAGAAAGAAGGTTCTTTGCAAGTACAACATGTGTGCATACTAGACTGGAAGAGAAAGCAACTCCGGAATTGAGTCATAAAACTTGTAAAGGTTCAGTGGACCTGGTATGGTCCCAAGGATGCAACATGGGAGCATGAATATGTTATGCGAGAAGTGTACCCACATATTTTTTAATATTTTGGAAATCTTGTTGTTGTTGTGTAAATAAGTTGCATAGAGGATAGTGCAAAAATAAGGGGAGGGGATTGTAACACCCCAAGGTTGATCCCCTACTGAATTGTAATTATGTTTATAGTTTGGTGAGCCAAGTGTTTATAAGCTGGAAGACTTATCTGTTTAATAGGCCGGAGAGTCCATATGCTAAGGCCAATGAGCCTGATTTTGTATATGTAAATAATCACATCATTAATAAAATCACATCATTGCATATAGACCTACCACAAAGAAAGAGTTATAGGGGACTAAGCTCCATGAGGTAGGGAAAGGAAAGGGGCTAAGTGTCTAGGAATAGGGGATAATATGGAGGGATTACCTCTAAAGGAATAATATTGTATTATTATTTCCTAGAGGCTAAGGTTTGACATAACCTATTTTTTCCTAAGTTCGTAGGGAAAGGGAACAAGTGTTAAGTGGATATCATGCATCTTCAGGGAGACATGTGTCAACTTGGGTGCATGCAATTTTTAGGTGGGGAAATTCAGCTCGTTGGGGGTTCCCTCACCATTCTCGCGATGGTCACCACTCTAGAAGGAAACCATACTCCCCATGGATGCACTCACTGAGACAGGGAGAGCCTTGACACAGCCAACCATTGCCTCCATTGTCGATCTCTGCAACTTATGAAACCCACACGCCCATGCTATGAAGCTAACCATTTTTCCTGTGAAGCATAGCATGTCTGCATAGTGTCTGAGCCATATTGCACCTTATCCTTTGTTGTTTCTACCCACTTTTTCTCTAGACTAGTGTGTCTTGCTATCATTACCAAATCCCTTACCCAATTTTTGTTGTGGAGGTTATCCGCTAGACTTAGGATCTAGATAGAAGAGGAAGGTTTTCAGGTCTGTGAGCAACTCTCTCAAGGTGAGAGAGTGAGCTAAGGAAGTGAGCTCTCCTGGAGGGAGTCTCGTAGCAGCTACAGTACTCTGAGACTTTTGGTCCAGCCTATTGTTGAAACTCTGGAAGGGAGATGGAAATTCGATGGACTTGTGATAGTGAAGGTACACACTCCTCGGGTGGGATGGGCATGTGGGGAATGAGAGTCTGTGGGTTCTGGGCGTAAGTGGATCCTGGGATAAAATACTTCCTATTGATCTGTGCGACTTTCCTGCTGTCCTTGCCAAGCCTAAGAATCCCTTGCCTGGTGGAGTTTAGTCCCAGCTTGGGGCTGACCCACTGTTGAGCATGATGAGGAGCATGGTCTAAGGATGGGAGGTTCATGGAAGGTCTGCATGCAATTGGTGGTCATCTATTAAAATATAAGTACCCAATCTATGTTCTATGTATTATGTGTATATTGAAATCAAGTTATAATGTTATTAGAATTGTATGTATATATTGCATGTATGTTTTAATGTTGTTTCCACATGAATAGGTGTATGAACATAATTTTATAATTGTTTAAATTGCATTAGATAGATATGCATATAAATATATATGGTATCAAAGCATGAAATTTATTCGGTGGCATGGCTTGGCTTGTTGGTTTAAGGTCGGGAATGTTACAAATTGGTATCAGAATAGAAAAACAAAGATACAATTATTTAGGTAGCGTTACCCGACAGAGATTTTGAGGATCGGGGACGTTACATTACTTCTCCCTTTTGAATCATATCTCAAATGAAGTGGTATTTGATCTCTATATTATTGGCCTTGTGATGGAATATTGGATTCTATGAGAGTTTTATACAACTTTGATTATCACAATATATCACCGTAGGATCCAAATCTTAATCAATTAAACCTATAAGAAATTTGTGAAGACAAATAGCTTCACAACTAGCCCTACTCATTGCCATATACTCTTCCTCTATAGAATTGAGTGCTACAGAATTATGCTTCATGCTAAACCAAGTAATCATTGTTGATCCCAAGATGAAGCAACACCCAGAGGTTCTCTTTCTGTTTACTACACCTCCTGCCCAATCTGAGTCTATACATACCTGCAACTCCACTCCATATCCTCCAAGATATCTCAAGCCATACTCCATTGTACCTATCAAGTACCCAAGAACATGATTTGTTGTGTTCTATTGCACCTGTCTCGGCTCCACCATGAATTGACTCAAGGTGTTTTGTTGGCATAGGGGCAGACCTATGATTCAACTCTAATAGCGCACCAACAAGCCCTAACTACTGGCCCTTTCGGGAACACTTGAAAAGAAGATGTAGTCTCACCTGAAGTAGCAATAGGGGGTCGTAGGACACAGGTGTCTACAACTAGAGGAAATGCAAAGTGGATCTAGAGAAACAACACACAACAATATATATATTGTTTACGACTATTATGATCACTTCACGAAGTTATATCTCTAATCTAACACAACAATGCAATAGCAGGATAACAGATAGAAAACAAAACAACATCAACCACAAGACAATAAGATATATGTGGTTCACCCTCTCCCTAGGGATACATCCACATAACTATTTTTATTCATATATTAGATGAAAACATATAGTTCTATTTGTGCACTTAGCTGCAAATATATCTCTCTTTCTCTCTTTGTCTTCCCTCCCTGCGCACCCAGTTGCAGGGGTGATTTTCTCACCCAACTAAAGATATTACAATACAGACTCAATATTGTCCTCAACAACAATCTCCAACAACAATAATAATGTTAATAAACCAATTATCAAGCTAGAACCAAGTCTTCTAGACCGTTATTTATACATTACATGACTTCCTCAGATAGCCTTAGACCGAAGTTTAGGTGTCAAAACCCTAGGTCCAAAACCCTAGGTGCCAAAACCCTTGGTCCACTTGACCCATGTTTTAAGGGATTCACTAGACTGTCCTTCCTTCTTTTCTACGAGGTGTTACAAAGTATCCATTGGTGTCTTTTTCTGCTTGTTTATTTGTCCATGATAAGTCTTCTTTGATGTTTTATCTTTCTTGATCTTCTCTTCCAACGACTATCTTTTCCTTTACTTCACTCCTTCTTTTCTTCTTCTTTAACCTTAGACCCTTCCTCGGTTTATGTGACTTCCGCGCAGTTCTCACTTTTCCTTTCTTCCTCAGTCTTCGCTTTCTTACATAACCAAGGTCCAACAAGCCCCCAACACTCACATGTGACTTGTCCCAAGTCACTGCAAGACTGAACCTTATGTATCACTTCGAATGCAGATTGCACGAAGTAGCCTTTGCTTTCTGTTCTGTCCTTCCCTATCTTGTGTAGATTGTCTTTTATTTGTTTGGTACCAAGTTTCAACTGCAACTGGTACCTAGACCTTCTTCTTTTTCTTTTACTAAGAGCTGTGAGGAAGTTGGTTGTCATAATACAATTTAAACTAGCTCCCATTTACCAAACCTTCTTTCCATTCTCCATTAAGGGTATTCAACTGTGCATCTCCTCCTTCTTTAACATAGGCAACTTCAAAAGTTCCTAGCCAATGTGTCTTGAACTTCCCTGGATGCTTCATGAACTTGTTGTCATATAAAAATACCAAATCTCCTTGCTTAAATGCTTTCCTCTTGATATGTTTTTCATGGTAAGCCTTCTCTCTTTCTTTTTGTACATGCTGATGAAATCTTGCAATGAACCTGTCTTCCTCCAGTTCCAACAACTACGCAAGCCTATCTTGAACATCGTTGGTGTCATCCATACATGTAAATGATGCAATTCTTAAACTAGGAACCAAGTACTCCATAGGCACTATTGCTTCCAAGCCATATACCAACTTAAATGGGGTCTGCATTGTTAAATTCTTGCAAGTAGTTCTATAAGATCATAATACCATTGGAATTCTTAAATCCCAATCATCTATGTTAACACTGCAAATCTTAGTCAGCGTTGTCTCCAAGATCTTATTGAAAGATGTGACTATACCATTCACCTATGGATGGTATGGTGTGCTCTTCTAATGGTGAACTTAAAATTCTTGAGTCAAGGCTTCAATAGTGTTGTTGATGAAGTGTGTGCCTTGATCTCTCATGAGGATCTTCGGGCATCCAAGTCTAGTTATGATATCCTCAAAGATGAATTGTGCAGCTGTAGCTACACTACAATCCTTAACTTCTCTTGCTTTTTCCCATCTGGTCAAATACTCTGTAGTAGTGATGATGTATCGAGCTCCTGTGTGTTTTCCTGGTGGGTTAATAGGTCCCACAAATTCAATGGCCCATTTCGCAAATACTTGTAATGTTAATTGCGGTGCTAAAGGCATCTCATCCCTTCTAGAAGGCTTTCCTACTCTTTGACATACATTGCAGGCTCTATAGTATTCCTTATCATCCTTATGTAAAGTAGGCCACCAGAGGCTAGCTCTGAGAACATTCTACGTTGTCTCTTTCCCTGGATAATGTCCTCCTGCAATGCCTTCATGTGATTTTTCCAGGATCGATGGTCTTTTTGCCTCCATAACACATCTTCTCATAATCTCATCTAGTCCCATATTATATAACTTTCCAGCTATAAATTGAAATTCAGCAGCGCAGACGACCAATTGTTTCTTCTGCATGACTATGTACTCGCAAGCTACCATTCCTGTGGATAGGAACTGAACTATCTTGGTGAAGTGATCATCGACTTTTCTGATGGCCAACAACTGTGCATCTAGTAGTGTATCCTCTAGACTAGTAGGTTCCTCTCCATGTTCTAACCTGAATAAGTGGTCAGGTCCTTTATTCATTCTTCCTCGCTTGACCACAATCTCAAAGTTATACTCCTGGAATGTTAGTATCCATATGCATATTCTTCCCCCCAACACTGGCTTGTTGACTAAGTATTTTAATGAAGAATGATCAGTGAACATCTTAAAATGTCCTCCCAACAAATAGTGTCTAAACTTTTGCAGCGCATATACCATAGCTAAGCCTTCTCTCTTGGTCGTAGTAAGTTCCTTTCAGTTGTAGAAAGATTCTTGCTAGAAAAGGCTATGGGGTGGTCAATATCTCCTGCACTTGATTGTGCTAAAACCACTCCTAATGCAATTGACAAAGCATCGACATGAACATTGAACTCCTTACTCCAATATGGAAAAACCAAGATAGGCGCAGTGCCCATTTTCTGCATTAGTGTGTCAAAGCTCTGCTAGCATTCTTTTGTCCACTAGAAATTACTATATTTCTTCAATAGCTTCTCCATGGGTGTTATTGTTGGCCCTTGGTTATGGAAGAAGGTGAATATAAAGGAAGAAAAGGGAGAATGTGAACTTCGTGGAAGACACAGTGACTATTACTGGGTCGAAGTGAACAAAAGAACAGAAAAGACGGAGCGAAGTAAGTCATTGAACGAGGATATCGAGGATGACAGATCAATAAGAAAGAAGGATCGTGGATAAGTCAGCAAGCGAGAAAAGCCATCGTTAGATGCTTTGGAGCACTGCACGATAAGGAAGGAAAGATAGGCTGGAGAAGCCCTAAAAATATGGGTCAAGTTGACCTAGGGTTTTAGACACCTAGGGTTTTGGTATTTAGGGTTTTGGACACCTATTTTTCAGCCTAAGGATGTCAGTGAGCTATTGTAATGTATAAATAGAGGTCTAAAGGACATAGGATGGGT
>SNQJ01S0128927.1:0-17716 GCA_010110895.2 Picea sitchensis | reverse complement strand
AAGGGGGGAGGAATGATCCAAGTGGATATTGGTGGCCACCCACCTATTCCACTTGGACCCCCACCATTGCTTCTTTCAGTTTTTCAGTTTTTGCACAGTTTACTATTTTTAGCAGTTTTTCGAGTCATGAACTTCCAGAGACGTTTTGAGGCCTTAAACGACGGTTTTTGGGAAAACGTAGAGCAACATGGATCATAGACCAATATTTCTCACCCAAAAGTTGTATTCCTCGGATAGACATTTCTAACGAGGTATGGAACGTGTCAAACGGAGATCGTATGCCAAAGTTACGTCCCCGAGAAGTTGATGTACCAACTTACCCAAACAGGGCCCATAGTCTTAGCGTTTCATCTCCTAGGGTTAGGTCTTTGGATGTTTAGGGTTTTCCATTGTTTCTCAATAATAGTAGGCCTTTGAGCCTCATTGTAACATAGTTTAGAGGCCAGTAGCCGCCACATCTATTCTCAGAGATAAGCTACCAGTGCCCTAGCTAGTTTATTTCCATTCTGTCTGTAAGCATATTTCAGTCATTTGTTATTAATGAAAGGAAGTCTTACTTCCACTGCATCTCTGTGTTTATGTTTATTTATGTATTTCATTGTGTTCCTACATAAATACGGATCACTTGCACAGATTTTTCATCTTTAATCAAATTGATACAAGTGTATAAGAAGTCCATGAGCTTGCTTACCTCTTTTCCTTGTCTAGATAAGACAAAATAATCAAATGTTGGTGGCATTTCACATTCCCTTACTTCTAGTTGTACCTTATATGAAGAAGCTTGTTCTTCTACAAATTCTTTCATTGCTTCTTCAAAGGTATGTCTCTCTCTCCATGGATCAAACAATTGTGCCTTCTCTACAGCTCTTCTGATCCTTAATCATTCTGCAGTCTTTCCTATAGTTACCCTGTCTTCTCCTATAACAATGCCTCCTCTAGTAATCACACTAAATCTTGGGTCTTTTTCATGAGGTTCTGCTGATATTAATTGTACTTGTTGGTTTCCTCTACGTCTCTCCTAGAATTTGGCTAACAATACACGACACTCTTCAATAACATGATCAAATGAGTTACAGTAGTTGCAAGTAGTACAAGGGTTCTTACAATCCCTTGCCAAATATCCTGGATGTGCGCAATTATAGCAAATGATCTGACCTCTACCTCGACCCATACCTCCTCCTCCTCCTCTTCCTCTGAATCCACCACAAGGGTTGAAATTTCCTCTTCCTAGGGATTTGAACAACACATTGTTTCCCTCTTGTTTTACTTCTTTTTGAATTCTGTATGTATCCCTTAATCTTTCATGCATAATATCATAAGCCCTACAATCCTTCTCATCATGCCCCACAGACTTGCAGAATGTACAATAAATATTGGTAGGTGTATGGACATATTTTTGCATATAATAACATTCACCAGGGAGATTTCTAGTTCTACATACCTCGCACCAAGGTAGAGTAGCTTGCTTCAATGGGATGGGCGCTCCTAAATCCAAGTATTCATGAAATAGGGGAAAATACTCTTTTTCATGGCCTTCTGATTTACGTCTGATACAACAGATATCTTATATTTTCTCTTTTCTTTTTTCTTTCTTCATATCCTCCACCTGTAAAGATAAACTAGTCAACTGATTTAAAATCTAGCTCATACTTGGGTTGGATTCTCCTACATGGGTTGCTTCTAATTTCATGGCGATCTCCAGTGCTTCAGCCTACGAAGCGACCTTCTGTTGCATTAGATGAACTCTTATGTGTGGTAGGAGAGCAACGATGAACCATTCTTTATTCTACTTGTCTGGGATATGAAAACTCAAACGAATTGTCAGAGTCTTAAACCTATGATCAAACTCCCAAACAGGTTCAGACACATTCTACTTGATTTCCTTCAGCTCTGTAATACATTGTGACTCCAACTTAGGTTTCTTGAATTCTTCAATCAACGTAGTCTTAATTTCATTCATTGGTTTAGGTTGTCCAAGTCTTGAAGAAAACTTCATATACCAATTTAGTGCATCGTCCCTCAAGGTAGTACTAAACTGAGTTCTCTTAACAAATTTGTCAGTGACTTGCTTGATGCTCCATACAACTTCGCATAAGAACCAATGTTGGGTAACCTCATTTCATCTCCCATAGATCTTCCTTCATTTCTTGACTGAGTATGTGCTAAACTGCTTGTAACAGTACTCTGATTTCTCTAACTACTCTGGTTACTCTGGTTACTTAACGCTGATAAAACAATAGGAGTAATAGTACTTACTTCAACAGTAGGTGCAGTTCTTGAAGTTTCTAGTTCTCCTCAACGAAGTTCTTCATTCTGTACTTCCTCTGTTCTTGTGGACTCTGAATACTCTTCATCTGTTAGTTTTGTTTCTTCCCCACTGTAGAATCCCTCGTCTCCGTAGTTTTTCTTAAATAGATTCGCAAGAGGAACCTCTCTGAACGATCTCCCACTACGTGTGTGTCCAGTCTTTGTGTCGTTGTTGTTGTCTGAATTCTTGAACATTAGCTTCACTGTATCTTTAGGATATTCTTCTCATGTAATAGCATTTTAATCCTTAGCTTCAAGAAGTGTAGAAACTTCCCTCTAGGCCCCTTAAAGAAATACCTCTCTACTTGATTATACGATTCTACTCTGTCAATAGAAAACTCAGTAATGTATCCTCCAATAGTTATATCAAACCAAATATCCACTGCTCTAGACACATCATTATCGACTCTCTTGACCTTCTTGATCAGTGTTGTTGTCCAAACCAAAGGTGGTCTAGATCTAATCTCAAACTAGGTATCTTCTAATTTGGCTAACCACTCATATAACTCCTTATGAATTTCTCCAAGGAAAATCTCCTGTATGTCGGTGAAGATGTACCTTCCCAACCTAAATTCTGTACTAATGCTAGGATTCTTGTTCTAGGCTTCAGTGAATTACTTTTCTTGTTCTTCTATCCACTTCTAAATTTTTGTCTTTAATGGAAACCACCTTGACATTCCATCAAAAAGATCTTGGTCCCGTCAATGGAACCATTTGTTGGCACAGGGGCAGACCTAGGGTTCAACTCTAACAATGCACCAACAAGCCCTAACTATTGTTCCTTTCGGCAACACCGACAAAGCAGATGCAGTCTCACCCGAAGTAGCAATAGGGGGTCATAGGACACAGGTGTCTACAATCAGAGGAAATGCAAAGTGGATCCAGGGCAACAACACACAACAAGCTAGATATTCTTTACCACTATTATGCTCACTTCATGAATTTATATCTCTGATCTAACACAACAGTGAAATAACAGGATAACGGATAGCAAACAACACAACATTAACCACAAGACAATAAGATATACGTGGTTCACCCTCTCCCTAGGGATATGTCCACAGAATTGTGTTTCTTGATATATTAGATGAAAACATACAGTTCTATCTATGCACTTAGCTGTATATATCTCTCTCTTTCTCTCTTTCTCTTCCCTCCATGCGCACCTAGCTGCAGGGGTGATCTTCGCACCCAACTGAAGATCTTACAATACAGACTCAATATAGTCCTCAACAACAATCATCAACAACAACAATAATGCTAATAAACCAATTATTGAGCTAGAACCAAACCTCCTAAGTCTTCTAGAACTTTATTTATACATTACATGACTTCCTCAGACATCCTTAGACCGAAGTCTAGGTGTCAAAACCCTAGGTCCAAAACCCTAGGTCCACTTGACCCGTGTTTTAAGGGCTTCGCCAGCCTGTCCTTCCTTCTTTTCCATGAGGTGCTCCAAAGTATCCATTGGTGTATTTTTTCCGCTTGCTGAGTTGTCCATGATCTGTCTTCTTTGATGATTTATCTTCCTTGATCTTCTCTTCCAACAACTAGCTTTTCCTTTACTTCACTCATTCTTTTCTTCTTTTTTAAACACTTTGACCCTTCCTTGGTTTATGTGCCTTCCGTGCAGTTCTCCTTTCTTCCTTAGTTTCCACTTGCTTACATAACCAAGGGCCAACATGTTCACACAGAAAAACAAATATCTCGACTGGTGTTAACTAAATACATCAAGGACCCTTAACCAAATATATCCCAAAATCAACCAAATCTAAATCTAAAGTGATCACATTCTTCATATTAGTAATCATAGGTGTATCCATTGGTTTACATTCCTCCATCCTAAATATACTCTAGAATCACTCTACTGCATACTTCCCTTGTCAAGGGAATATATCTATTGATACCTTCCATACCTCTAATCCTAATAAATGGTGCATCAAGTCAATGTCCTTAATCTTGAACTCACTCGCTAAATACACTTTACACCCTGCAATAAGATCCTTTGCACATGTGAGAAGTAAATCGTCAACGTAAAGAACCAAGATGAGTGGATCATGTAACATCCAGTTTCATTGATCACCTTTCATACACTGACTTATTATTTGACGACACTTGTGAGCAAGTGATCCGGTTAAAAACATGGAACTTTATGATTATCAATTTTGGTTTGTGTGTTTATGCTATGATTGTGCTTAGGAAATTGATATGTTATTAAATTGATGTATAACATTGATATGTATTATGATGAGGTTTCTTGAGTGTGCAGGAAACATGATATGATGAGGATGATGATGGAATGAACAAACTTCCTTGGACTCCAGATTGAGGAGTGGACTATTTACTTTGGTTATGAGTACTTGATTTTATACGCATATATTATTGATAATGATTTCAATATGGATTTCGTGTATATATGCTATTAATATTATCTTTGTCAGTGGATGCAGGCATGGTGACGCTTGCTAATCCAACTCACATATGGAGTAAAGGGGTCATACATAGATATAATATGGATGAGGGAGAGATGTGGCAGTGTCCCTATCACAACCTACTAACACTCTCACTATGACCTGAACTAAAGGTTAACGACTACCTTGTTCTGAGGGGTTCACGATGTCGTGAGGGAAAAATGAGACAGTCACTCATGGGGATTTTGAGAGGTGCACAATAAGATGGACTCCTTATTCCCTAGAAGCCCTTACTCTCACACAAGGTTCACAAGTGGAGTATTGACTCCAAACGTTAGAAAACTTCCAAACTAGTCAATGGCAAGTGGCACCCTTGGAGAATGGAAGTGCGACTTGAAGGGAACGTCGCATGAATAAACTTATGAGTCAATAAAATTATAGAATACCTTAGAAAAAAAATGAATACTTAGACTTGTTATAATAGAGAATAAACCAATTAATAAGAACTGATAGAAAAGAGAAATGAATTTATAGAATTTTATATTAAATTTGAAAGGGAACATAAAAAAAATCTAAGTTTATTTGTTATGCCTAATAAAATTCTAGAAATGGTAGAAATGGGTCCAAGGGAGATTGGACTAGTTAAAATATAGAGAGGGGAAATTAAGACATGTGCACAATGTGTGCATGAAATTAATAAAGGAATTTTTAAATTAAAATAAAATTAACTCATGAGAGATTGGGCTGTCAACATAGAGTTAGTATCCTAAGTCAATCAAACTCTAAATCTTAACTAAGAGAAGATTCCTAATCAAACTTCAACTGTAAATTAGTTAGGAGACACAATAAAAGTGAAATTTGGGAACTAAGGGACAAGTAGGAGAAAATCTAGGAACTAATTGAGGAGTGTGAGGGAAAATGCATAATTATTTAAATTAAAAATGATTAAAGATGTGCAACTTGGCGAGAGTGTGAGACATGTTGAGAGTGAATAATATTTAATTTAATTATTAAAAATTAGCTAATTGTGTATGAGATGACAAGTGTCAAGGTGAATTTTCTTATAAAAAGAATGGTGAAGAAGAAGGAAGGGAGCCTATTGTTGGATGACTGAAATGTTGTTAAATTGTTTTGTGACTAAGTTTACTTGTGTGATTTGGGGTACAAGCTTGTGCAAGAGGTGGAATCCTCTCCTTGAGAGGGAAATATTGAGCTAGTTTTGGTCCGAGATTATGTGTGTGACCCCTTTACAGCTCGGGGGGATAAGGGGGAAGAAGAGTAACCATAGAATTGGCTAGGAGGTACCAGTGAAGTCTTTGATTAGCAGGCAAAAGCAAGGAAAGGACGTTGCACAAGTTTGTTTTTCAGCAGAAGATAAACATCATCTGTCATCGATCCTTGGTTATGGTATTTAAGTGTGTAATTATTTTAATTAATAGCACATTTTAAAAGTTTTATATCCAACATGTATGAGATGATAATCTAGGTTATTGACATTTTTATTCTTATCATTTATATATGTAAAAAAAATATTTTTTGTTGAAGAATTGTTAACAGTGATCTAGTTTAATACTTGCATATATATAAATGTGTATATAATTACTTCCTTCATATAACAATTATGTTTGTAATTTGTTGTTGAATTTATGTAAAGCTTGTTTAAAAAAATGCACAGAATTAATGCTCGATGGCATTCATGTTAAAATTAGTTGAGTTTATTGATGCAAATAGGAGTAATTCTTCTGTTTAGAATTTGTCTATGGCCGTAACTAAAACTTGAAAACCAACAACCTTGAATTTTTCCACGCGATCTTAAATTTTTCATTATACAGGCTAAAGTTGCACACGAATATCTAGATATTTTAGCGAATTTGTGTTTATTTTTCTACCAGAATTTCAACTGGAATTTTCGCATTAGTTGCAACGTTCCCGTAGCCACTTAAATTCTGAGTCGTCCTTGGGATCCTTGGGTTGTAATTCTAAATGAAAATAAGGACGTGAAACGTAGGAGAATAAAAAACAAAAAACAAAAAAAACAACAACTTTGAAATAAATTATTTAATATAATTCCTTATAGTCGATTTCCATAAATTAAAGTTAAATCCATAAATTAAAGTTTAGAATTCCTGTATGTTAACAAATCAAACGTTGAGCAAGCGTAAGTCTCCATTGAGGTCCTTCTCGACTAGGGTTACAATGCTAAAATGAATCGAAACTTTCTTTATATATATAGAAACATTTAATTCTATATACATATGTAGATTATGTACACAATTATTAAATTTTGGTATAACTAAATTAATAATAAACTTAATCAAAAGATCCACAATTATTTATACAAATTGTTAATGTTACATGTAGTAACGATCAATCTTATTACGAAATCATTACTGAAACTACCCTCTAAATTTATTGGTCTTAAATAAAAAAAATTGTAAGGTATAAACTTGGTCCTTTAATGAATAGATTAGCGTATCGATAACTTATTGGCATCATTAAGAAACATAAATAATTGGATAAATGCTTAAGCCGTTCATCTTATTGCACCATTAGATTGAATTCCTTTGGAATCCAGTGTTAGGCATTTAATAAGTTGTGATGAGTCCAATTTTACAATTGAGTAACTATGAGAATAATGATGTTGATCTATTTAAGAAAAAATAAGCATATGAGCATCGTTTTCTTATTCTTTGTTTCCAGTTAAGGGGTTTGTTACAGATCTGACCCAACAAGTATAAAGTACAAGTTAGGATCTGCCTCACTTTTGGTAAAGTCCATAATCTATAGATATCCATCGATCATGGAATACCACACCATGTGTACCTATTTGAGTCTGTACAAGGATTTCTTAAGCCTGCACACATGATACTCCATCCCATGTACCTCAAATCCCTGAGGTTGTTGTATGTATATATTTTCCTCAATGATCTCATTGACGAAATATATTTTCACATCCATATTATGTATCCTCTACCTCATAACTGAAGCAATAGACATAACAAATTGAATAGAAGCACACCTATTGACTGGAGAAAATGTCTCCTCCCAGTCCACTCCCTCTATTTGGGAGAACCCTCTCACCACAAACCTCAGTTTCAACTTCTCAATGCTACCATATGCAACATGCTTTTTCTTGTAGATCCATATAGAAATCACAGCCAACTTCCCCTCTAGTATTGGCACTATGACCCAAACATCATTCCTCATAACAGAGGTGTATTACTCTACCATGACATCCCTCCATACTTGTTGATTTATTTCTTCCTAAAAAATGGAAGGCTCGACATCAATGATGCTACTCATAAGTGCCATTGTTACACGTCAAAATTACTCACTTCAATGTCTCATTATCATTATCACAAGTGTCGCAAGTGTCACACTTGTGTCACAAGTGTTGCAAAAGTCATACTTTTGTCCCGCATGTGTCGCATTGTGGACAACATCATAAGAACACTTGGGACATCCTCTAAGACTTGTTAGAAGATGAAAATATATCATTTGGAAAATTTTACAAGCTTTTACCTTGAAGACTAATCATCCTAAAAGTATTTTTTGGAGATCAGTGCTCCCCTACCAACTTGCAAGGAGTGCTAGCGCTCCTTGTCCTCTTAGCAGAGAGAATTGCAATGCTCTGTGGTCAACTTTGAGGGAGCGTCGATATGTTGAGAAAATATTGCGGACAAATCCCCGTTATCTCTAAGGACAGCTAATAAGCATCTGAGTCAGTTTGGCTCGAATCCAAGTTAAAGGCTAGCTCTAAGGGGAATCCCATAACTGATGGAGTCATATCCTCAACTTATCCCAAGAATATCTAAGGTGGTTGAGCCTCTCAAAGCCTATATAAGGAGACATTCTCATGGTGAAATGGGGAAGAATCAATGAAAAGTATTTTCATTCTGGTCTTGGATCTTTTGAGAAAGGGGTTGGACAAGGAGGACATCGTGAGGTTGTTGTATGTGCATCTACAGTTTGTAAGAACCTTGTTTTGTTCTCATTTATATATATGCTTGGCCTGTTTCCTTCAAGTTTGTGTACATTTACATGGGCTTGTCTCTTTTTTATGAATCTAGTTTAAAACTAATCTTGGTAGAATAGGAAGTATGCTTTGTCTTTGTTAAGAACCAAACATCAATATAGCATAGAAAAACCTCAAGAAAAGTACTCAACGCCTTGAAAAAGAGATAATTTCATATAATGAGCCTCTTCTAGGGGGCAACCTCCTTTTACCCCACTTAAATGTTCAAGTACAAGATGATTCAAAATGAAAATGTCTCCTTGGTATATATAGGAGACTAGGAGGTATAATTACAACTAATGGCCTAAAGCCGGTATATTGAAATAACATTACTAATATAATGCTAGTGGGGGTAATGATCAATATTGAGGGCTTCATGCCTCCTTGAGACAAAATTGTTGTTCATGGCTTGAGTAACTCTAGATGCTTTCGTATAAAGACTCATCTTCCCAAGTGGAATCTTCACGGTAGTTTCCTCCATTTAATGAGATACTCTTAAATGGATCTATTCCTAGTAATTCTTGTGTCGTGTTGATGACAGGGCTCCAATATGATTTTTCCTACCCATCGTCAAGTT
Organism: Picea sitchensis; assembly: GCA_010110895.2. Taxonomy (NCBI): domain Eukaryota; kingdom Viridiplantae; phylum Streptophyta; class Pinopsida; order Pinales; family Pinaceae; genus Picea; species Picea sitchensis. The sequence goes on along the minus strand of SNQJ01S0128927.1, from coordinate 8,406 downwards.
CTGGGAATATAATTTGAAATGGGATCTTGTCACCTATAACCTTCTTTAAGCATGAAACATGGAAACACAGAGGTGTACTGTTGAAGATGTGGCTCGAATTTGTATGCCATAGTACCAATCTTTGCAACACCTTATAGCATCCATAATTACTTTGGTGATAATTTATTATCCTTCTTGCCTTGCTTGAGGAACATCTGTTTGTATGTTTGTAGTCTTAAAAACACACAATCCCCTACTTCAAAACTTCTTTCACTCACGATGTTGATCTGCTTGTTGTTTCAACATCGTAGTGAAATAATTTTTGAATTAGTGGATTGGGTGTTTTTAAGATTTTGAGAACTTGTTGATTGATTCTCGATGTGATGATTCAACTGCTTTAACCTTAGATTTTTCTTTTAGAAGAAGTGATGGAAGGAGGAATTGGTATCCATAAATTTCCATAAATGGTGTCATTTTTGTTTTGAGTATGAAAAGGAAGTGTTATACCACTGCGATACATGAGGTAACCATTTTGAACCATTGTGTTTGTTTATCGAGACAAAGCAACGAAGGTAGCCCTTATGAACATTTGTTCACTATCTGGTTTTCCATGGATTGAGGATGATAGGATGAGCTATGAGCCAATTGAGTACCCAAACAGAAAATAATTATGTCCAAAAATGTCCGATGAAGATGGGATCTTTGTCACTTACAATAGTCTATGGGCTACCATGTAGCTTGAACTATCTCCATGAATGAAATTGGCAAATGTACTTTATTTGAAGGGATGAGGCGTGCACAAAGTATTGCATAACTTGGTGATCTATCAACAATCACCATGATGACACTCTTTCCTTTAGACTTGACCAACCGTGATGAAATCCATGAAACCTCCTCCTAGTTGAGTTCAGGATGGATAATGGTTGTAAAAGACTACCGGGGTCTTAATTGTTTCCTGCCTTATTTTTGTTGGCAAACCACGTTAACACAAACCTAGCTTTAGAACGCATTAGTTTTAAGGCCAAGCCAAAAAATCCTACTTGACCCTATGGTAGTTTTTCAAAAAAACCTGAGTGCCCTCCCTCACGGAGACTTATTGCAATTCCAATGGTACCTTTTGTTGAGTTGGGAGTTCTTACATATATAGCGATCTTTGTACCATAGTGAATCATTTTTTTTTTCCATAACAAATGTGTCACGGTCTGCTTGGAATCCTTTTGTAACCTTTGAATGAGAGTCCACACTTTTTACGTCATTTTTTTCCATTCATCCCTTGCTACTATCCAATAAACTGGATGATCCCGAGATACTTACAAAGATAGGCCTCAACATATTCATCCTTTCTTGAGTCGTCTTTGCACAACATTTTCTTCCCTTTTTATAGACAATTTCAAAATCGTAACCAAATATCTTGGTTACCCATTTTTTTTCTTCGGTCTTTGTTTCAAGAAGTATTTAAGACTATCATGATTTCATTTGACAAGTGCCTACCTATGAGGTAAGGACACCATTTCTTCAATGCATGTAGTATTGACATCATTTCCTTCTCATAAATGGAGTTTGTGAAGTCCCTTCCCTTGAGTGAATTAGGCTTTCAAAGGCAAGAGACCTTCCTTCTTGCATTAGGACCTTTACCAATTCCATTTCCTGAGGCATCATATTCCCTGACAAGGTTTTTTTGAAGTACGGTGTGAAGATTAAAGACAGAGACTTTACACATCACCTCTTTAAGTTGTTCAAAGCTTTACTTGCCTCTCGGTCCATGAAAATGCATCCTTCTTAGTTAGTGCCATTAAAGGTGCTTCTATTCTTCCAGTTCCAAACAGAGCTGCGGTGTGTCACATCAAAACCCAAAAGTCCTCCTAAGATTTTTTAATGTTTTGGGAATCGGCCAGGTCCATCACTGGCCTTAATCTTGTTAGGTCTACCCTTGACACCTTCATGAGATACAAGCAGGCCCAAATATTGTGTACCTCCTTTACTCCAAAAGAACATTGGATGGTTTGGCATATAGTTATTTCTCCTTTAGTAGTTGTAGCACCTTGTCAACATATTTGCACATGCTCCTCCCAAGGCTTGCTGGAATTAGTATATCATCAAAAACCTCTTCTAATTTTGAAGGAAGGAGAAGCAGAAAATGGAATTCATCAACCCTTGGAATGTGGAAAGGAGGTGAATTTGTAAGGCCAAAGGCATGACCAAAAATTCATAATGGCCAGCATGAGTTCAGAATGTTGTTTCCGGGATATCTTCTTCCTTCATTACGATATGAAGTAATTACTGAATGGAGATTCAATTTTGGGAAATAGATTGCTCAATGTAGTTCATCTAACAATTCATCAATGGCGAGATAGAGCTTATCTTTAATAGTGATCTTGTTGAGCTCTCCTATAAATCTGGACACATACGCCATGAGCTTATCTTTCTTGAATACCATGACCAGCAGTGCGGTAAGAACTTGGCTAGGTCTAAAAATGCCGACCTCTAACATTTTTCTTCCCTTTTTTATGAATATCATGATTTGTTTGACCTTGAAGTATACCACCTACTGTTAAGGACACCATTTCTTCAATGCATGTAAAATGTGCCATCATTCCTTCTCATAAATGGGTTTGTCTTAGTCCTTTCCCTTGGTGGTCGACTTTCAAAAGCGAGGGGGCCTTCCTTCTTGCACAGGACAACACCAATTCCATTCTCGAGGCATCACATTCCACAAAGGTTTTTGTGAGCCTGGTGTGGTCAAGGAAAGGACTTTCACATCACCTTTTTAAATTGTTCAAAAGCTTTAATTGCCTATGGAGTCATGAAAATGCATCCTTCTTAGTTAATTAAATGTTAAAGTTGCTTCTATTCTTCCTGGACAAACTTCTTGGTAGTAACCTGTCAAACCAAAATCCTCTAAGATTTTTTAATGTTTTTCAAATCGCCCAATCCATCATGGCCTTAATCTTATTCAAGGTCTGCCTTGACACCTTCATGAAATACAATGTTAATCTTTGTACCTCGCTACTCCAAAAGAAACATTTGGATGGTTTGGCATATAGTTGTTATCCTTTAGTAGTTGTAGCACCTTGTCAACATGTTGCACATGCTCCTCCAAGACTTGCTATAGATTAATGTAATATCATCAAAACTACTAACACAAATTTTTGAAGGAAGGGATTGAAAATGGAATTCTTCAACCCTTGTAATAATGGAAAGTGTGACTGTAAGGCCAAAAGGCATGACCAAAATTCATAATGGCCTTCATGGAGTTAGGAATGTTGTTTTGGGATATCTTCTTCCTTCATTCGTCGTGATACCACGAATGGAGATCAGTTCTATGAAATAGATTGCTCATGATTCATCTAACCAATTCATCGATAGCGGAATGGGAAACTTATATTTTAATAGTGATCTTGTTGAGCTCTATAATCTGAACACATATGCTATGAGCTATCTTTCTTGAATACCATGACCACTAGTGGAGTAAGAACTTTGGCTAGGTCTAATAATGCCAAACTAACATTTTCTTCCCCTTTTATAGACTATCATAATTTGTTTTGACCTTGGGAATTGCTTACCTATTAGTGGGACACCATTTCTTCAATGCATGTGAAATATTGTTATCATTTCAGCCTTCTCATAAATGGGTTTGTAAGTCCTTTACCATGAGTGAATTAGACTTTCAAAAGCCGGGGCCTTCCTTCTTGCATTAGGACCTTGCAATTCCATTTCGAGGCATCACATTCCACAATAAAGGTTTTTGGCGGAAGTGGTGTGGTCAAGAATGAGAACTGCATCACCTCTTTTAGGTTGTTCAAAATATTTAATTGCCTCCTGGAGTCCATGAAAATGCATCCTTCTTATTTAGTGCTAGTAAAAGGTTCTTCTATTCTTCCATAGTTCCAAACAAACTTGCGGTAGTAACACAATCGACAAAAATCCTCTAAGATTTTTTAATGTTTTAGAATCGGCAGTCCATCATGGCCTTAATCTTGATGAGGCTACCTTGTACCTTCGATGAGAGATACAATATGACCCAAATAATATTAAGGCCATCATGGACTAGCCAATTCCCAAAACATTTGGATGGTTGGCATATAGTTGTTGCTCGCTTAGTAGTTGCTTAGCACCTTATCAACATGTTGCACATGCTCCTCCCAAGACTTGCTATAGATTAGTATATCATCAAAACTACTAACCTGATTTTGAAGGAAGGGCTTGAAATGGAATTCATCAACCCTTGGAATGTGGAAGGTGCATTTGTAAGGAGCCAAAAGGCATGACCAAAATTCATAATGGCCTTCATGAGTTAAGATGTTGTTTTGGGATATCTTCTTCCTTCGATACGATCCACGATGATACCTTGAATGGAGATCAATTTTGTGAAATAGATTGCTCCATGTAGTTCATCTAACAATTCATCAATGATGGGAATGGGAAAACTTATCTTTAATAGTGATCTTGTTGAGATCTCTATTATCTGGACACATACGCCATAATTTATCTTTCTTGAATACCATGACCTTCAGTGCGAGGAGTAAGAACTTTGGCTAGGTCTAATAATGCCGACATCTAACATTTCTTCAACCACACACTCAATTTCTATATTACATGGGTGTAAAGAGGGTATCTATATGGCCTGATGTTAGGAGGAACACTCCCGAGAATTAGGTGAATTTCATGATCATGATTTCAGTGGTGGAGACCTTTGGGAATATCTTCAAATACTTAGGAATGCTTATCAGCCAGTCATTTGGAGATCTTGAGGAATGAATGGCTTAGATGTTTGAACATCTAGTGAGCATAGTTCTGCAATAATGCCTTGATGTCCCCTTTTCAATAATTTGTCATGCCGTTAGAGCTTATCACCTTCTAGGGCTTCCCTGTGATACCTCATAACTAAATTTATTTTCCTTCCAATAGAAAATTTCATGAAGAGTTCACTTGAAAATTAAAAGCCATTGTTCTAATGATTGTAACCATTGGATTCCTAGTACAACATCTGCATCACCCATGGGTATAGCAATCATTGGACTATTCATTCATATTCCCCATGATAAGATTGATCTTATTGCATTTCTGAGCAATTGATGCTTTATCCATCTCAATCATTACTTGAAACTCTGGCGGATATACAAAGCAATTGAGATCTCGGGCTAATTTATAGTGAATGAAATTATGGAGTACTACGGGGAATCAATTAGGACTAACCCTTTTTCTTTTGATTTGTCAGCCTTCAATCTTGAGGGTTTGAAATTAATTCCGGTAATGCATTATGCGATATTGTGGGAGTCAACTCTTTAGAAGAAATTGCTTCTCGTTTTCATCTTGAGATGGTTCTTGTTCTTGTTCTTCTTCCTCTTCACAATCTATGTAGAATAATCTCTTCTCACCACACTTATATGTCCCTTCTTTGTACTTGCTGTCTGAATTAAAGCATAAACCTTTTCTTTTCTTTCATCCAATTGTTGAGGTGTCAGCCTTGTAGGTTGAGTGTTTTTAGGAGAAAAGGAGCATTGTTCTCTCTATACATGTTAGGATAGGTCCTTCTAGTAGCCATAACCATATTTTACTTTCAACATTTCTTGCCGTAAATGCATTCTCAATGATTTGGGTTCCCAAAGGCCGAACCTCATGTTGAATGTTATCCTTTAAATTTCCTATGAATACATCAATCAAGTGCTCATCCCGGAATCGGTTACCTTTATATATTCAATCTTTGGAAGTTCTCAATGTGCTTCCATTAGTAGACCCTTTTTGCTTGAGATTTATCAGTGGCTAAAGAAGGTATTGCTCCTTGTATCCTCATAGTGTGGCTATCATTTTCTTTCGTGAAAAATTGTCCAAGTGACAAGTTATTTATGAGAACTTTCAAAAGCCATCGATACCAAAACAAATTGATTAGGTTCTAAATATAAAGAAGCAATTAGTACCTTTGTTATGTGGCACATTATGGAGATCAAAGAATTGCTCCATCACAGTATCCATGTGATTGGGTCCTTGCCATCCAAACTTCCTCATATCAATCTTAAGGAACATGGTTGGTCTTCAAACCAAATTTGGAGTTTCATTCTTGATTCACCTTCCTTGTGTCCTCGTCATGAATTTCATGGGATGCATTTTCACTTTAGTGTCTTCTTTGGTACAAAAATTTTCAATACTTCTCCCTTTTTAAATAAATCCATATTAGTATCCAACTTGGCTTCTATTGAATCCATCCAGCAACTTCCATTGAATCCCATCTTTCCTTGGCTCTTTTATGTCCCTACGCATTTTCTTCACCTTCATCAAGGTCAATTAGGATTTTCTAGAGGCTTATTTGGTGTAGAAGGGTCCCTTTTTTTGGTGGCATGTTGGCCAAAGTATCCTTTTTGAATCTTTGATTTTGAGGTGGTTCTACTAGACAACATTAGCCCACTTCTATCTCCCAGAAGTTTAGTATACGGGTATGGAAACTTTTTTTTGTAGTTCTCTGTTATTTATTCTCTGTAATGCCACATGTCAGATCAAATTGGATGTGCCAAGTGGAATTCCTGGTAACTTCCTCACAACTTGTCAGTTTTGGCCTTTCTAGGAGATCTCAATTGTATAGCATGCTAGCACAAAATAATTGATATCAAATTAAGAAACTCAAACCCAAAATACCAATTTCATCCACGATCCACGGAAACTAGTCCCACTCAATTTGGATACTCTAGCAGAAGTTGGGTGTTTTGCAGACACCTTCTTGAGACTAGTCAATAGGACTGGTCGAGATACCCTATCTTACACAAGGTGTATCTACAAATTTAAGATGACCGAGGAGATGAAATTTTTACCGGATACCTTGCAATTTCACGTAAGCGGTATATACGGATTTTTAGGTTCCAACACATTTGAGATTTTATAGTGAAAATTCATAATGACTCATTTAGGATGATTCCAAAACCCTATCTTTATGCAGGTTGTATCTGCAGAGTATGGACCTCGAGGCTAAATTTTGAAACAAAGAATACCCATGATAAGTCTACTAAATGTCCTCCAAGATGTTTCATACGGAAACATTGTAGAAAATAAGTTATAGAAAATTACACGGTGTCTCGGATGTAGCAGAGAAACCACAAGACCTTGACTCTAATACCATATGTTAAGAACCAAACATCAATGAAGCATAGAAAAACCACATGAAAAGTACTCAGCACCTTGAAAAGAGATAATTTGGATAATGAGCCTCTTCAGTATCCTTTTACCCCATAGAATTTTCAAAGTACAAGATGATTCAAGTAATGTCTCCTTGGTATATATAGGAGACTAGGAGGTATATTACAACTAATGGCCTAAAGCCCGACATAAATAAAATAACATTACTAATATGATATGCCCCAATTAGGGGTAATGAGCCAATATTAGAGATACAGTCTTAGTTGTTTATTGTATTGCATGACTCATTGAAGAAATTGAAGATCAAGTTCAACCCAAACTGAGCCAGGACAAACTTTAGAAAATAGTTCTCATACTTTCTGCATCTTTTCCCATGACTATTTTAGTTACATTTAAAGGAATGTCAGTGTTCAATGTTAGCATCTTTTGTCTTGGTCATAAAGGGTATAAGATCCAAGAGGACATTCCACACTTGTCCTGAATTTACACTACTAGCAGTGGTGACTCCACTGGGGATGAATCTTTCAGTTTGGTTTCCTTCCTTGAAAATGAAAATGTCTCCTTGGTATATATAGGAGACTAGGAGGTATAATTACAACTAATGGCCTAAAGCCGACATAAATAAAATAACATTACTAATATGATATGCCCCAATTAAGGGGTAATGAGCCAATATTAGGGCTTAACAGTCTTCGTTGTTTATTGTATTGCATGACTCATTGAAGAAATTGAAGATCAAGTTCAACCCAAACTGAGCCAGGACAAACTTTAGAAAATAGTTCTCATACTTTCTGCATCTTTTCCCTTGAATAGTTTAGTTACATTTAAAGGAATGTCAGTGTTCAATGTTAGCATCTTTTTGTCTTGGTCATAGGGGTCTAAGATCCAAGAGGACATTCACTTGTCCACAGGAGAATTTTCCTACAACAGAAATTGGCGACTCCACTGGGGATCGAAGCTTTCAGTTTTGGTTTCCTTCCTTGGTCTTGTATTAGCCTTTTCCCGTATTCAGATCCTACTCATTGTGTTTTTCCTCTTTTATACCTGTGTTGTTATTACTAAAGTCATCTTACACAAGCTGATGATCAAGCCTTCCTGAGCTTTTGTTTTCTGGTTTGATACTTTTCATTCTCAGAAAACAACGCCCCTCTTCCCTTATAGCTAGACTGCAAATTTCATTATCAGTTCTCCCCTACAGTGCTCTAGGGAGAGTTGTAGCACTCTGGTGTTGATATGACCAGGGCACCAATTTTTCTTTCTTTTGAAAAATTGTAACTTTTTCTATCAGTGTGTGTCTTCCAT
>SNQJ01S0128926.1:8324-21459 GCA_010110895.2 Picea sitchensis | reverse complement strand
ATATACACAGAGACAATTTTTCACAAGGAAACCCATAAAGGGAGAAAACCTCTTCTTCTACGAAATGATAGGCAGTCTTTTAAGTTCTGTACATCATCTATAATTGAGCACCAACTCAATGTGAGGCTACTACCTCTGTTTTACAAGCTCCAACTTGTTTGAGAGCACGAACTCTCTGGTTTCTCTAGCACCCACTAGAAGGAAGCACCAACTCCCTTAGTGTTCCAGCACCAACTTCCAGTTACACAGGCTCCAACCTGTATAACAGAGAACACTTGTTCTCCCTTGCACCACCCTGCCACCCTAGTTTCTCTGGCTACAACCAGATGGAAGCTACAACTCCCTGTGTTCAAGCTCCCACTTGAACCACTGAGGACAACAGTCCTCCCTAGCACCTCCCAACCACCCTGGAATATTAATGAATGATTAAACAACCAACTACATAGATAAATCGATTCTTACCACTTCTTTTCTGTTCTGTAAATGTGGTCTTCTTCTAACTGTTCTGTAATTATTCTCTTCCTTTGTCTATTCTGCAATTCTGCTCTGCTTCAACTTGTTCTGTCATTTTGCTCTGCTTCAAGTCTATTCCTCATCTGTTACTCTTCTCTGAGTTTTATCTCACACTGCGCATATTTTCAGTCTCACACTGCGCTTACTGTGATTTTCCCTTTCTTACAATTTAATTCATTTTTTTGTCCAGAATGACCAACCACACACAGTCTGTATCTTTTTATTTTATGCACAACTCCCACAACAGTTACACTTCGAATCTTCTTAGGAAAAATAAAACCGTCTAAGCAACTGAAACGCCAACCGATTAGGAATCATGAATCAATTTTGCTAACTGATTTATAACTGATGAATTAACTGTGAGAGAGAACAATAGCCCTCTGATCATAGTCAAACTCACTTGAACTGTTGGATTAAGAATAAATAATCTTGTGCCTGTTTCACCATTTCGTAATTCGGCATTTCGGGATCCCTGTGGTGAAACTTAGCACCTCTAGCTTCTTCCTCCATCTTCCATCGATGTGCCCAATGGCTGTGACCACGTGCTTATGCATAAAGCGCTTTCGCATTTCGTGAATCTGGAGATGAGGCATCCCGACTCTCCAAGTCGTGATCCCCGAAACCCTGAAATGGAGCTTATCTGAACTAACTCCTTCCCTTTTCGTGACCATCGGCGGTGACCATACACTGTGCCAAAAGGCGCTTCATATTTCACGATTTTATAAACTTCATTGAGTCTGATCGACGGCTGAAATCTCCATAGATCCGACGATCTAGATCTTATCGCGATCTCGCATTTCGCGAGTTTCCAAACCATGCTCCGTTGACTCCAAGTCAGCGAAATTCCAATCGCTTGCCACTTGTCCTATGATTCGATGGTTCAGATCTGATCTTGATTCAACAGCTTAGATCATATCGCGATTTCGGCGTTCTTGTGGTTATGCTTCTTGCCTCTCCAAGTAGTGATTCGTGAAACTTCGAAATGGAGTTGGATCAACGGTCCATATCACACCTTGATCTGACGGCTACGATTAAATTGTGATTTCGCATATCGTGATTTCGACATCCCTGTGGTTAATATTCTTTGACATCTCCAACTCTCGATCTGCGAAACTCCAAAATGGAGTCGGATCGATGGTCCAGATCACACCTTGATCTGACGGCTGCGATTAAATCGCGATTTCACATATCGCAATTTCAGGAAATGAGAGGTTGGATCATTTCATACTTTTGACTTTCCAATCAGCGAAATGTTGATCTATTTCCACGTGTCATGCCCGAAGATGGACGATCCTCCTTCTTTCAGGATTTTGTATACCCGCTTCTCCTTGCACTTTAATGAACGTGCAGGTTCTCCCTGATCCAACGATGGTCATAACTTATGCTCAGATCTGATGCCTAAGATCTGTCCTCCTCTTCTACGCGTTATTCTTGTCTACAATCAGATTTGATGGTCCTCCTTCTTTCGAGAATTTAAATGGGATCCAACGATCAGAAATGCTGCTTCTCCTCCCAAGCTTACTTTTTTCCGCTTACTCTGATCTTGCCATCGATGATCTGCCAACAATCCTCTGCACTATCTCTTCTGAGCTTATTCGAATCTTCTCTGCAACGTCTTCTCATAATGCCCATCTATTACATACTTTCTGTACTCATGCCATCTTCATTGTTGTACTTTCCATAAATGAAAAGCATACAAGCATGCACTGTCTATTAAATATTTGCCAACAGAAAAGTATAGCAAGAAGGAAACACTACGTAGTATAACTCTCCAGGAAGAGGAAACTTCAATCCTAGCGATGGATTCAGAGGAGGAGGAGGTATGGGCCGAAGCCGAGGACATATCATCTGTTACAACTGTGCGCAACCAGGACACTTAGCAAGGGACTGTCAGAACCCTTGCACTACTTGCACCTACTGTAGTTCGTTTGAACATGTTATAGAAGATTGTCCTGTGCTGCTAGCTAAGATTCAGGAAAGACGAGGACCCCAATAGAACCCACAAGTGCAACTGATATATGTTAAACCTCGTGGAGAAGACCCTAGATTTGTTGTTATCACTAGAGGAGGCGTTGTTATAGGAGAAGACATAATGACCCAAGGGAAGACCACAGAAGACTCAGGAGTCAGGAAAGCCGTAGAGAAGACTCAAGCTTTTTATGCAAAAAAAGAAAGACAAATATTTGAGGAAGCTAGAAAAGAGTTCAAAGGAGACCAAGGTCTGTCATAAAAAACGTGACTAGAAGTAAGAGAATATGGAATGCCTCAGGCATTTGATCAGTCTGCTTCGCCAAGAGAAGGGAAAGAGGTAAGAAAGCTCATGGAATTTTTACATACTTGTATTAAGTTGATCTAGGATGAAAGCATTGTACAAGAGTTACAGAATTTAAGCAGACGGTATGATCTAGGAAAGATAGACCCCTTACTGAATAGGGAAGTACGCCAAATTGAAAAAATAAGGACAAATAAATAATTACACTTGAATGCTCAAATAGGAGAATATGATATAGACTATGTAGTACTCGACTTAGGGTTGGAGGTCAATGTTATGACGAAGCAAATTTGGGCATTGATGGGAAAACCGAAGTTGATCTATTCCCCTATCAGGCTTAGAATGGCTAATCAACAAGTCGTAAGCCCCTTTGGAATATTGGAACATGTCCCTGTGGACATCGACGGATGAAGAAAGTTTGCAGATTTTGAGGTAATTGAGATAGTTGATGACAGCTATCCTTACCCTATGTTGTTAAGAATTTATTGGGCTTTCAATAATTCCACTATGGTTGATTTAAAGAAAATATGTATGAATTTTGAAAGAGATGGCCTTAGGGTCATAAAACCTTTAGATCCATATGAAGGTCAGCGATACACATAACCCATCAGAGAAGAATACCGCGCATATGAACTGGAAAACATATACAAACTAACAGCCAGATAGCAGGATTACATTAATCCTACGGCCCATGGGAACCTAAACTGGCGAAGTGACAACACGTGTTCATAAAATTCAGAAGAAGCATTAGAGAACTGGAAGAACTAGATGTGTGAAGTCTCTACAAGGAGATGTGCTAGATTAACCAGAGAAGTCCGCTGGATCGGCACAAGAGTAAGTAACTTGCCCACATTTGATGGTATGAATCCATTATAAGACATCCTAGCAGACTTTGAAGCAAGTGTACCAACACAACAGAGGTTGTTGGAAATGGATGAGGCCCTGAAAGCCACACCAACAAGATGGTGGGGGACACACAAAAGTAATATCACAGGCTGGATACAATGCCATACTTTGATGACAACGCGGTTCTCAACACAAGTAGAAGGCTTTGAAGTAAGGTACACAGGTCGAAGCTGCCCAAGGGACCATGTGTGAAGTTGCGAGGAAACTTGGAGCAACGTTCCTCAAGATAAATGGGTGCACAAATTCATTAACACGCTGGATACGACCCCTATTAACTAGTACCTTCAAGCAGAGTTGTGCCTCATCACTACAGATTGGGAAGGTATGACTCAGAATTTTGTAACCACCTTCTTATTTCAAAGTCAATATCCTTCAGTAGATCAAGCATTACAGATTGTGAGATAGAAATTATTTGAGGAGGCATCTAGCCTTCCCTTGGAACAAGAAGAGGACGAATGGACTGTGCCTCTCCATAAATTACAAGGTTGTTACAACATCAATGCAAATGAAGATGATGATCCAAGGAAGGTGAACATCACAAAAACATAAGGTCAGAGAGATGTGAAAGGACCAGGATTTGAGCTACCATTCATTGGACAGGCGATCAAGATTAAGAAGGTCAATATTGGAATAGAGGAGACACCGAATCTTGCAAATGCTGGAGATAATTGGGATGTTGCTACCATTGACAAGATTACAGAGTTGTTGCACGAGTATCAATACTTGTTTCCAACCAAGTTCTCTAATATGAAGGGTATCAAAGGGCCTATGGGAGGGATGAGGATCCCTTTGAAACTAGATGGAAGACCAGTCAAATAGAGACCCTACAGACTGAACCCAAAATATAAGGAGAAAGTGAAGATTGAGCTCGACGGAATGTTGGAAGCAGGGATTATAGAACCTGTCGAAGAATCAGAATGGATCAGCCCTATGGTGGTGCAAGATAAGAATACAGGTGAGATCATGATCTGCATAGACCTCAGGAAGCTGAATGATGCTTGCTTGCATGACCCTTTCCCTACACCATTCACTGACGAAGTGTTAGATAATGTGGGAGGCCAGGAGGTATATTCTTTTACAAATGTCTTTTCAGGATACCATCAGATCCGGATTGCCAAGGAGGACCGCCATAATACCACGTTTGCAAAAGAATGGGGATCCTATCAGTATACAGTCATGCCATTTGGATTGAAGAATGCCCCAACCATCTTTTCCAGGGTGATGATTTGACTGTTTTTAGTTTGTTAAAGAATCATATGGAATGTCTAAGGCTAATGTTGGATAAATGCAGGAAGTGTCAAATTGCTTTGAATCTGAAGAAGTGCATCTTATTCTCACCATTTGGAGTGCTATTAGGTCATATTGTATGAAAGCAGAGATTCTTGGTTGATCCATCTAAAATTGCCATTATAGTTGATTTGCCACCTCCTACTTTAGTCAAACAACTGCGCACTGTTCTAGGACATACTGGCCATTATAGGAAGTTCATCAAAGGATATGCTTAGATTACAACACCTATGGAGAAGCTTTTGGAGAAGGATTGTCAATTTAGTTGGACAGAACAATGTCAACAAAGCTTCGACACATTGAAAAAAAAAGATGGTTATTGCGCCTATTCTGGTTTTCCCAGATTGGAGCAAACAGTTTCATGTGCAGGTCGATACATCGTTCATTTCCTTGGGAGCTATGTTAGCACAACCAGGAACAAGAGACATCAACCACCCATTAGCCTCTTCTAGCAGGAAGTTATCCATAGATGATATTAATTATACCACTACTGAAAGAGAAGGATTAGCCATGGTGTATGCACTGCAGAAATTTCGCCACTATTTGTTGGGAAGACACTTTAAAATGTTTACTGATCACTCCAAGCTAAAGTACCTAGTCAAAAATCCATTGTTGGGTGGAAGAATATGCAGATGGCTTCTGCTATTTCAGGAATATGATTTTAAATTGTGGTTAAACCAGGAAGAATGAACAAAGGTCCTGACCACTTGTCGAGGTTGGAACATGGCAAAGATCCCACCAGTTTGGAGGATACACTACCAGATGCACATCTTCTAGCCATTAAAAATATTGATGACCACTTTGCAGGCATAGTCCAGTTCCTATCAACAGGAATGGCACCTAGTGAGTATACAATTCAACATAAGAAACAACTAGTGGTGCGCGCTGCAGACTTTTCACTTATAACTGGATAGCTATACAAGATGGGACCTAATGAGATATTAAGGATGTTTGTTATGGAGGCAGAGCAACCATTGATCCTCATAGAATCTCATGAAGGCATCGCAGGAGGACATTACGCAGGGAAAGCAACTGCGCAGAAGGTTATGAGAGCTGGCCTTTGGTGGCCTACCTTACACAGAGATGCTAAAGATTATTCTAGAGCCTGCGATGTATGCCAAAGAGTTGGGGAACTGTCCAGAAGAGATGAAATTCCATTAGCACCCCAGCTGACCCTACAAGCATTTGAGAAATGGGCCATTGACTTCGTAGGACCTATAAACCCACCGGGAAAGCGCACAGGAGAAAGGTACATAATTACTGCAACAGAGTACTTGACTAGATGGGCCGAAGCAAGAGTTGTTAAGGACTGTAGTGCAACTACATTTGCATGCTTCATATTCGAGGACATCATCACCAGGTTTGGATGCCCAAAGATCCTTATGAGTGATCAAGGCACACATTTCATCAATAAGACAGTTGAAGCCCTGACTGAGGAATTTGTTGTCCACCATCAGAAGAGCACACCTTACCATCCTCAAGCAAATGGGATGGTTGAAGCATTCAACAAGATCTTGGACACAACACTGACGAAGATTTTCAGTGTGAACAGGGATGAATGGGATTTACGAGTACCTGCAGTACTTTGGGCCTATACAACCACCCATAAGAAACTAACAATGAAAACCCCTTTCAAGTTGGTGTATGGCCTCGAAGTTGTTGTCCCAATGGAATACTTGGTGTCAAGATTAAGAATTGTTGAATTTACAAACATGGATGACACTGGCGTTGTTCGTGAGAGGCTTGCACAGTTGGTCGAACTAGAAGAGGACAGATTTATTGTACGATTCCATCAGCAGGTTCAGAAGGAACGAGAGAAGGCCTATCATGACAGGCACATCAAGAAGAAGGCATTTAAACAAGGTGATTTAGTGCTGGTATATGACAGTAAGTTCCTGAAACATCCGAGGAAGTTTAGAATGCATTGGCTCGGTCCATATGAGATTGCCTATGTAACATAAGGAGGAGTTGCATAGCTGAAGACATTAAATGAATAATGGAAGGAATGTTTGGTCAATGGAATTCAGCTGAAGTTGTACTATGACAACCAGTTGCCTTGCAATTCTCAGTAAAAGCATGAAGAAAAGGGTCTAGGTACCAGGTGTAGTTGAAACTAGGTACCAGACACGAAAAAGACGGTCTGCACAAGGAAGGATAGGAAGCATAGACTATAAAGGAACGACTGTAATGCGTAGTCTAACTTCGAAGTAAAATAGAACGATCAGATCTGAAGTGACTCGGGACGAGTCACAGGTGAGTGCTAGGGGCCTGTTGGCCCTTGGTTATGGAAGCAAGAAAATATCAAGGAAGAAAAGGAAAAATACGAAATGCGCAGAAGACACAGTGACTGTTACTGGGTTGAAGTGAGAAAAAGAGCAGAAAAGATGGAGCGAAGTAAGGAAAAGCAAGTTCTTGGATGAGGAGATCGAGGATGACAAATCAACAAGGAAGAAGGATCGTGGACAACTCATCAAGCGAAAAAAGACACCATTGGATGCTTTAGAGCATCACGCGAGAAGGAAGGAAAGATAGGTTGGCGAAGCCTGAAAAACGTGGGTCAAAGTTGACCTAGGGTTTTAGACACCCAGGATTTTGGTATCTATGGTTTTGACAGCTAGGTTTCGACCTAAGGCTGTCGGTGAGATATTGTAATGTATAAATAAAGGTTAAGAGGACCTGGGTGGGGTTGTTGTCATTACTGCTATTGTTTTTATGAGTGATTATTGTTGTAAGAGAGAGAAGTGCTAAGTGTGAGGGCCTTCTGGTATTGCAAGACCTTCAGTTGGGTTCGAAGGTCAAGTCCTACAGCTGGGTGCGCAGAAAGGGAAGAGGAAGAGAGAAGAAGAAAGAAGATCTGCTAGCTAAGAGTGCAGATAAGAACTCTATGCTTTACCTTAATATATTATAAACACAATTTTGTGGACGTAGCCCTAGGGGGAGCATGAACCACATATATCTAGTGTCGTGTGTGTGATTGATACTCTGTTCTTTGTCATTGATATACTGTTATTTCATTGTTGTGTTAGATTAGATCTATAGCTGTGCGAAGTAGATCTAAGTTGATAAGTGATATATGGATGTTGTGTTGTTCTAGTACTCGAACCACTTGATATTCCCCTTGGTTGTAGACATTTTTGTCCTACGACCCCCTCATAGTTGCTTCGGGTGAGACTTCATCTGCTTCGCAGGTGTTGCCGAAAGGGCCAGTAGCTCGGGCTTGTTGGTGCACTCTTGGAGCTGAACCCTAGGTCTACTCCTGTGCCAACACCATGCATTAGCTGATATGGTTCCCAAGGTAGTATGGGAAACAACTAAGAACTATGAATGTTCAAACTTCTTGGAAAAATCATCCATTTGATCCTTCTCCAACACAACTACCTCTGGTTGCATCTTGTTTGCACCCTTCTTGTTTGGACATTGACCTGCATAGTGCCCAAAATTGTGACATGCATAGCACTTGACCTCGATCATGTACTTCTTGTTGTCTCGAGAGATAGAATATCCATTTGAAAACTTCTTCAAATTGCCTTTGTTTACTTGGATGACAAGAGCAAGGTTCTCATCATCATTCTTGTGCCGAACTCCATTCAGTTCTTTATCTCGAAGCTCTTCCTAAACGAAGTCATCCCACAACCTTGACTAATCAGGGAGGGTCTCTCATGCCGCGATTCTTTTGATGAATGATTTCCAGTCCTTCTTGAATCCTTTGAGCATCATCCTCACCAACTTTGAATCATCCACTGTCTCCCCAATTGCAACCAGTTCATCTCGAACCTGTAGGATCTGGGTGAGATAACTTGTCATCGTGTCTGCTCCTGTCATATTTGTATTCATGCGCTTCTCTCTCAGCAACATCTTGCGATTATATTTCTTTCTCTAAAACAGCCTCTTAAGATCCTCCCACATGTCCCTGGTGGTTGTCTTTCCTAATAAGTTATGGATCAAGTGATCACTCACTCCGTTTAGGGTAATGTGCCTGAATTTAACATCTTTCTAATTATGGATGACTATTTATGGCGCATCTATTGGAGGATTTATCTGAGAATTAAAAAATTCCAAGATCCCATTCTCCATCAACACCAACATGATCCTCTCCTTACAAGGACTTTAGTTGGACACCCCAACCACGCTTAGGCGATTGCATTATTTTCTTTTCATTTTTCAGGCATCTTCATACCTTTGAGCCTCAGATCTTCTCTTCCATGATCCTTCCTTACTCACATTTCACACTTTCGTATTCTTCCTCCTCTGGTTCTACAAACAAAAAACTCCTTGCTTTCACCTTTATTTCTTCTTACTTTCACACACTCGAATTGGATTTGAGCATTTTTATTTATATGGGCCCCTACACCAAGTGTTTTTCCACACACAAAAGTATGTCCATGGAGTCGGTTCCTGATATCGTCAAAACTGAGCTGCGATATTCCTTAGAAACCGACATAGACCCCCTTTAGTTTTGTGTGTGATATGTTCGCAGGCCTAAGTGTGGACTTTAAGACTCAACAAACATTCGATTAGTCCTTGACCTAATATAATCCATCGATCTACTCTCCTTCATATCAGGATCATCGATCTACTAGGATCCTAGGACCTCAATCTTGAACTATACTCCATCAAGACTCAACCACCATTGGATGTAATGTACAGGCTAAATTTTTTGGTCTATCCACACCTTAATGGACAATATTTTGGTTTCTTCAAACAATGAGTAATGTGATATTTAAATGTGTCTTATGTTGTATTAGGTTCAGTAAGTAGTTGCAACCCTTAAAATTATTTTATACCACTCCAAAATATGGCAAAAAATGTTGAAGGACATACAAAAGATATATGCCAACATTGAACGGTATTGAACTTAAACAACAACAATGAATTTTGATCATTTAAAATAGAAACTATGGAACAAATCATGGAATTTATATTTAATCAAAGATTGCCTGTAGATAAATACATTATACAACAGTGAGGCTAGAAAGGGTAAGCTTGTATGTTGAAGAAATATGCAACCAGCAAGTAAATGTCTAATTTTCTTCCCTCCTCATAGCAATTCAACCATAACTTGTCCAACAAAGGAGTCATTCTCATAATCTGCTCCGTAATGAAGAGTTTGGGGTTCATAGACAACCACTCGACCCACTGTAATTATAAACTCAATCAGCAAGGAGATATGGGTGTCCAACACTGCAAATCGACCCAAAATAAGATGTAGCTCAGTCCCTGTCTGTTAGTTAAGGAAACCACTGAAGAATATAGTCTATTCCAGAAAACCCACAATATTTCTGCAAAGATTCAACTATAATAAAAAAATCGCAACCCCTTTTCGTTTGATCTCAAACCAACAAAAAATATCTCAA
Source organism: Picea sitchensis (assembly GCA_010110895.2). Taxonomy (NCBI): domain Eukaryota; kingdom Viridiplantae; phylum Streptophyta; class Pinopsida; order Pinales; family Pinaceae; genus Picea; species Picea sitchensis. The sequence goes on along the minus strand of SNQJ01S0128926.1, from coordinate 11,127 downwards.
ATATCCTTACCAAAACTTGGCCCATAGTTGTAACTTGTCCACAAGGAAAAGAATAGTTCCTCAAGGAAGAAAAACAACCCAACTTAAAGAGGAAATCTTGGTATCTTGGTGAATAAATCAACTCACACAAGGAAAGTCACCCCCAATTAAGATCTCAGCTTCCTTGAGTAGAAATTGCCCCACACATAAACTGAATATTAAAATGTAAGAAAACTTGGTCACACTGAAGCACAATGAAGAAATCCAAATGACTCTTCCCTTCGAGCAACAAGGGTGAATAGTCTCACTACTGAAACCAATATCAAAATATATCTAGGGTTTTTTGTCACAAGAGTCCAAAATCCACAAAGACCTATCTCAAATCAATTTTAGAAATGACTAGTGAATAATGAGAGAGGGGTGCCTCATTTCCCTTTTTATTATTCTGTTGACCCTTTTTCTACCTTTTTACCTTTTAATAAGTTTAAGTGACTTTCCATGTTCCCCATAGTCACTTAGGTGCCCTTTTTAATCACTTACTTAATGTCACCTTTTAAAAATAGTTTAATTCCTTCTATGATGAAATTAAATAATTATTAATTCCCTTTTACCCACTGACTATAGCCTACATGAATTGGTTAGGCTATTTCGTAAATCTCCCGGAGAGCTCATTTGGAAAGGGACATTACAGTCCTCCCTTCCTGAGATTGTTTGTCCTCAAGAATTTGCAAATTCAAATGTTGTAAGATCTGATCACTTTCCCATGTGGCATCCTCTTCTGGTAAGTTGTTCCATTTGATGAGGTACTCTTGCATCGCACTGTTCCTTAAATTCCTCTCCCGGACCTCCAATACCTCCTAAGGAACCAATACTAGTTGTCTCTCCTCATCCAATGGAGGTAACTCTGCTGAAGTGGCGACTTGTTTTCCCAAAGCCTTTTTGAGGCATGAGACATGAAACACATTATGAATTTTTCTTCCCTTCGACAAATATAGCTCATAAGCCACCTTTCCAACTCTCTGAATCATCCTGTAGGGCCCATAAAAACGTGGCTTAAGTTTCTCTGCACCAATTTTCTTCAGTGGATACTATCTGTATGATTGTAGCCTCAAGAATACCAAGTCTCACACCTCGAAAGTGAGCTCAACCCTATCCTTGTCTGCAAAGATCTTCTATTGATTCTGAGCCATCTGTAGATTTTCCTTGAGATATTTTGTATATCCCAGCTCTCCTAGATTCAATCCTTGGATTTGGGAGCCCTGCTATCCCTAAATTCCAAGTCAACAAAAGAAGGATCATCATAACCGTATAATTCTCAGAATTGTGTCATACTGATGGACTTGTGATAAGTTGTGTTATAACAGTGTTCCCCTAAATGTAACCACTTCATCCATGCCTTCTACTGCCCGAACACATAGCTACATAGATACCCCTCGAGCAATTTGTTCACAATCTTTGTACGTCCATCTATTTCAGGGTGGTAACTAGTGTTGGGAGCCAAATCTATGCCATCCAACCTGAACAACTCATGCCAAAATGCACTAAGGAACATGTTTTCCTTGTCACTGACAATATACCTCAACAACCCATGGAGTCTAAATACCTCTCATATGAACAACTCTGCTACATGTGTTTCTTTGTACTTAGAGGATATAACAAATAAATGTGCAAATTTTTTCAATCGATCGAACACCACATATATACAGTCTCTGCCTTGGACCTTCGGTAAACCTGTGATAAAGTAAATAAATATTCTTTCCCACTTCTTCTCTGGGATGGGAAATGGTTGTTGTAATTTTGTAGGATGGGTCTTCTCTAACTTATTCTGCTTATAAGTCACACACTCTCTCACATGATTCAGTACATCCTCTTTTAGGCCCTTCCAAGTGAACATCTCCCCGATCTTCCTGTAAGTTTTAAAGTATCTCAGAGACCCTGCCAATGGTGCATCATGCATAGCCTTCGTGATCTTTTCCTTTAGTGTAGATTCTGGGACTAAATATATACGATCTTTGTAGTAGATGATTTCATCCACCACTTTGTACCTATCATCCTATACACTACGTTCCATTACCTCACAAGAAAATTTGTTCTTGGAATATTCCACCAAGAGATGAGATTTCCAATCAGTCGAAATCTCTGCAAGCGAAAATACATCTGGTTTCTTGGAGAGAGCATCTACACCTAGGTTCTTCTTTCCCTTTATATACTCAATATTGAAATTGTATTCCTGCAGTTTTCTAACCCATTTCTATTGTCTTTCAATCAAGTCCTTTTTCCCCAAAATGTGACTCAAGTTGTTTTGGTCTATCTTAACCACAAATTTTCCACCTACCAGGTATTGTCTAAACTTCTTCAAGGCATGCATGATGGAGATCATTTCTTTGTCATAGATGGAGTAGCATATTTTCAACTCCGTGATATTTTTTCTCTCATATTCTATCATATGCCTCTGCTACATCAAAATTTCTCCTATCCCCTCACCCGATGCATCACACTCAAGCACAAAGGGCTGAGTGAAATTAGGAAGTGTTAGAACAGGGCAAGTGCTCATCACCTCCTTCATCTAGTCAAATGTCCTTTGGGCCTCATCTGTCCACCTAAATGCCCTTTTCTTTGTTAGATCTGTGAGTGGTGTGGCCAATTGTGAAAACCCCTTCACAAACCTCTTGTAGTAGCTACAAATCCCGAAGAACCCATGCAAGTGTGAAATATTTTTGGGTAGTGGCCAATCTAGTATAGCCTGAATATTCTCCCTATGCACATGTACTCCATTAGCACTAACCATGTGAACCAAGTATAAGATTTATGTCATTCCAAATTC